>NW_025903294.1:58209-70487 GCF_018835915.1 Vigna umbellata
GGGTTAAATATGTTTTTAGTCCCTAAACTATTGGCCGTTTCTGGTTTTCGTCCCTCTTCCAAAGTAAGGTACAATTTGGTCCTCATTCTTTAGAAAAACGTTCGTTTTAGTCCTCAAAATTTTGTTTTTAGTCCTCGTTTTAGTCCTCAAAACGTTCGTTTTTTCGACTAAAACGAACGTTTTTTAAAGATTGAGGACTAAATTGTACCTTACTTTGGAAGAGGGACGAAAACCAGAAACGGTCAATAGTTTAGGGACTAAAAACATATTTAACCCTAATATTTTTGACATATCATGCTACTGCTGTGTGATTACAAAATCTTTTGTACATAATTGATAAAAAATTAACCCAACAGAAATTATACTCATTTGAAAAGATTGTATTTGGATGAGAAAAAGATAGAAGATAAAGATAGAGAGAAAGAGGAAAATGTAACAGTAGAATTTTGTAACAGCTGGTGAAACATTGTTTGTTATTATTACCTCGTAGCAGTTAATGTTATGTTGGATCTGTTCTTATATACGAGTTGTGTTATTCAATCTGATCACTTCAGTCACCTTCATACTCTTTTCCTCTCTCTCTTCAATTCCAATGGCGGATCAGAGCCCCAAACCTGAGACCTTCGAGCTCAGCAATGGCAGCATGAAGATTCTCCTCACCAATCTCGGATGCACCATCATCTCCTTATCTGTTCCCGGAAAAGATGGTTTTTTTCCCGTTCCAATTCCTCATTTTCAGCTTTTCGTTACCTTCAATCATGTTTACGTTTTACTGATTCGTGACATGCTCTCTGTTTTGAAGGGGTGTTATCCGACGTCGTTCTTGGCCTCGACTCTGTTGAATCCTATGAGGTCCCATTTAATTTTGCGATTTCTTTTATTGAAATTCTGGCGTCAATTGTAATGGGTAGTTTTGCTTTGGCTTAGAAAGGCTTGTTTGGTTGATGGGTATCATGTGTCCTTTTCAAAATTCTACCTTTCTAGTTTAAACTATAAAGTGATGGGTGCCGTGTGAGAATCCATGGAAGTTATCTTTTTGTGACTCCAATGTGCCTATTGTCATTCTTATTTAGTCAAATTTTATACTCTTTTTTTTTTTAAGTTTTTAGTTTGCTTGGTTAAAAAAGAAGATTTTGCATAGAAGTTCTTAAAGAGGGACAATGTACATTGCCAAACTATATGTACAAAAGAGTTTAGTTTAATTTGAATGAACTTCCATGTTGAGTAATGATATATAGCCAAAGTAACAGATAAGTAGGGAACAATCTCTGTCTCCTGAGCTTAATCAGCTGATTTTAAGGATTGAAATAGATTTAAACTCAAATTCTACTATGATATTAGAGTATCTGCTCACCAATTATCGAGGTTATTGGATCACCTGCAAATGTTTTCATCTTGTAAAATTCATGATTGAAATGTTTCGTCCTTGACATGAGGGAGTGTTAGAGATTCCTCATTGGTTAAATTTTGAGGTTGGTTTAGAGCTAAACTCAAATTCAAATTTTAAGACACCTCGTACGATTGAAGTACAATTCTTGTAAAACCTAACACTTTTACCACTTATGACAGTATGTGATTGATGACAATATTAAAAAACCTTTACACATTTAGTGTACTTTCATCTAAATCAAGATAAGCTTTTCTAGCTTCGGGAATTTATGATTGATTTACTGAATTATGTTGCTTGCAAGCAGAAAGGTCTTTCTCCATATTTTGGCTGCATTGTGGGTCGGGTTGCAAACCGAATCAAGGATGGCAAGTTTACACTTGATGGAGTTCAGTACACTTTGCCTCTGAACAAACCCCCAAACAGTCTCCATGGTATCAATTCTGTGTTTTCATACTCTTCATTTTCAGATTTTTCTGTCCATTTATTATGATTCAAGTTAAAAAAAGAAAGCTTTTTGCCATCTGAAGTACTGGATCATGGAATGTTTGTGTTGATCACTATCTATTTCCTCAATTCCATTGAAAACTGGCTTTGAAAATAGAGGTTTTGTCAAGCAAAAACATTACTTGTTATGACGGACTATATAATGACGATGGATAAATTTTATTTTGTGCTGTTTTCACTGATAACATGATTCTGCAGGACTTTTATTTTGAAATAATACAAGTCTCAAGAGTTTCCTAAATAAAGAAATTAAAAAATGCATAAATTTTGTTTGCTGTTTTCATGACACCTTATCCACTCTCCAAATTTCAGGTGGAAATGTTGGGTTTGATAAGAGGGTATGGGAGGTAGTTGAACATAAAAAAGGAGAAACTCCTTCAATCACTTTCAAGTATCACAGTCAGGATGGAGAAGAAGGTAGTGTCTGATCTCTCTTTCTTCCTCACTTTCAGACATCATTATGCTCTTCATCTTTTCCTTCATTCAGCTATTGTTTTCTGTTGTACAAGGTTATCCTGGGGATATCACTGTTACAGCCACATACACGCTCACCTCAAACACAACTCTGAGGCTTGACATGGAAGGAGTGCCAAAGGACAAACCCACCATAGTTAACTTAGCTCAGCACACCTACTGGAACTTAGCTGGTCACAACTCAGGGAATGTACTTGACCATTCAATTCAGATATGGGCTAATAATATCACTCCTGTAGATGAGAATACTGTGCCAACAGGTGAAATCATGGCAGTGAAGGATACCCCTTTTGATTTTACATCTGAGAAAAGAATAGGGAACGATATTAGTGAAGTTGGATTGGGATATGACCACAATTTTGTGCTGGATTGTGGAGAAGAGAAAGATGGTTTGAGGCATGTTGCCAGAGTGAGGGATCCATCAAGTTCAAGAGTACTTAACTTGTGGACAACTGCCCCTGGTGTGCAATTTTACACTGGAAACTATGTTAATGGTGTTAAAGGAAAAGGAGGTGCCGTATATGAAAAACATGCAGGGTTATGTCTGGAGACACAAGGATTCCCTAATGCTATAAACCAACCAAATTTTCCATCTGTTGTGGTTCGTCCGGGGGAGAAGTATAGACACACGATGTTGTATGAGTTTTCAATTGAGTGATGTTGTCTGAGTGGCATAGCAATGAGGTAGACATCTTGTATTGCAAATTATGATTTAGAAGCAACTTTGGCTTCTGAAATTCCCAGTTGTTTGCATTCAAATAATTATCACTTGTCTCAAGTTTGAATTCTCCAATGTACTCCTAAATATAGTGAGACCGTAGACTTTTGTTTGGTAAGTACAATGTGGTTGTTGTTTCTTGAATTGTTGTCGAAGTTGAGAAACAGTTTTTCCAACACCTAGAAACTTCAATCTAGCCTGCATAACAACACAATGTTCCTTAGATATACACATAAGTGTGAGTACTTTCAATGACAAGTTAAAATCTCAACATGCATGATTCTCCTTAGTGCACAAGATTCACATAGTTGTCACTTGAATAGAAGGCAAAATATGGGTGGAGTGATAAAAATTTCATTGATTTACTAAAACTTTTTTAAGAGATGCTATCAAATTATAACACTTTGCTAGATTATATGAATTTGAAATAAAAAGAATACATGTTTTTCATATTGATTGCATGAATCTTTGTAAAAGTGTCCATGAAAAATGGAAATAAATGCTAAGATAATGAAACAAGGATCCTCCATCAAAAGTTTTACATTAATTCAAACGTTGAAGCAACTCTTTACTAGTGAACATAATGCCAAAATTCAATATTCTTACATGATGTGCAAAGGAAGGGGAAAAAAAAAGGCAATGAACAATTTTAACATCTTGTTGATTCTCCTCAATGCAAGAAAATAAATTTTCATTTTCAAAAAAACCTTACTATTGACTAGCTCTAAATGAAATGAATCTATTTTGTAATTTAAACATTAACACAAATTCATACATAGTTTTGTTTTCCATTTGTGCATGAAACATAAATATATCATATTATATACGATGATTCCAAGTCTTAGACAACTCGAGAATGATAGACGTTTATCTAAGTCTCTTGATAGATATCTTAAGGCTTTTCTTAGAGGAAAGAGTGACAGTGTTTAATTGGCATTAGTAGGACATTTTCAAATTACATGTAATGTTATTCTATATTATAAATTATTTTTTTTAAATATGAGAACTTGAGGGAGCCTAGTGGTAAGGATCATTATGCTTGTTCCTCTATAAATAAGAAACAAATTATGTGCAGTTGAAACATGGAAATAAAACAATTATAATTAACATACAAAATTTCTTACTCATGCATTGATCTTCCATGTTGGTGTCATCTTGATGAAAAAAAAAAACCTTTAATGGTTATCAAAAGGATGAAAATACCAAAGTTTTGTTTAATTGGTGGCAATTTTATGAATGAGTGAAAGATATTAACAATGAATTTGAAAAGACTAAAAAAAATAATATAATAAAAATATATGGAAAAAGATGTCAATATTCTTTGACTTTTTGTATTAGTGTCATCTTAATGTTGATGCTATGCACATGGAAAACAATGTATGTGATAGTTTGATTGACATATTATTGAACATAAAAGACAAAACAAATAATGAAATTAATGCTCATCAAGATCTTTTTAAAGTGGAAGTACAAATCTTTTTGAAGTAAAAATATATTTGCAGTTACATTTAAAGCCTGGACATAAGAGAACATATTTTCTTCCAGTATAACACTTTATCTTTATCAAATAAGAGAAAACAAATATATTTTTCATGAAGAAATAAAATGTTACAAGAATACTACTCAAATATCAAATTTATGAACGAGTGAAAGACATGAATAAGGAATTTAAAAAGACTAAAAAAATCCATAAGATAAAAACATGTAAAAGAAGAGGTGATCAATATTCTTTGACTTTCTATATTAGTGTCACCTTGATGTTGATGTTCTGCAAATGAAAAAGAATGTCTATGATAGTCTGATTGACATGTTGAACATTAAAGACAAAAAAAATTATGGAGTTAGTCCTCGTCTTTTTGAAATGAGAATACATTCACAATTATATTTAAGACCAAAAGATAAGAGAACATGCACATTTTATTTTTATATAGAAAACAAATATAAAGTGTCTACGAAAGTGATAAAGAATCATAAGGATACTATTTAGATATCAAGAGTAGTATGTCAATAAAAGAGTAGTTGAGTTAAAGTCTTGTGATTGTCATGCATTATTACACTAACTCTTATCTATTGTATGTGACTAAGCATCTTATACGTTGTAATGATTAGCATGTGAACTAAAACATAGTGGATACAACATTAATGAGTACTCTTTCTATACAAAGTTTGAGGATGACCACAACATAGTTTAAAATAATGGAATTTTTATTTTTGTAATATCTATGCATTTCTCTAGTAAGTCATTCAAGAAATTTAAGAGATAAATTAGACTATTTAAGTGTGTGAATCAACGCCAACATTAGTGTTGTTCATTAGGATAAAATGAGATATATTTTAATAGACCTCAAGAAAATAGGTCATACAATGGTCATTAGTTTTTCGAGGAAAAGTAGTTGATGTTACATATGAAAATGAAGATGCAAAATGTTATATTCTTGATGTTCCTCTCTTAAGAATTATGTCTTCCACAATTGATAATAATAAATAATAATAATAATAATAAAGAGGATTTGGTAGACGAAAGATGTATTGAACACGTATCTAAGAAAATTTTGTTATTTCACTTTCTATATAATTTATGTTTATTTTGTTATGAATTTTTTTTTATTTGGTTCCTTCCTAGTTGTATTTATTTATGTTTATATGTGCTAAAGAATTTTTGTTTGTTTGTATGTTAACATGAAATCTTCACCATCTTTTTCACTTACATCTCCCTGTCATTAATAAAAGAAGGTCAAACAATCACACATAAAGAATTGAATTATTAGACAAATGATTGTCAAAAGATTGCATATGATTATGCATCCTCGGAATAGGGAATGTCTTATGTTCGAATCACATTGTCTTTTACCCCTTATACAACATTGATCGGTTAGAAAATGGAACAATTGACTACAACGTTTAAAATTTTTGGACGCCTACTTAGGTTACAACCATATTTCCATGACTGAATGTGACAAGTTGAAAACCACCTTCATTACAATATGTTCCTTAATTTTAAATGAAAATTGAAATTAGTCGAGAGACTAATTTGATTAAAAGAACTAAATCTATACAACTCTAAAGTTGAGAAACTAAATTGGTCTAAAATTTGAAAGAATGACTAATTCTAATTTTTATTTAAGGTTAAAGGACAAAAACATATTTAATCCTAACTTTATCTAACTAATTGGGTTTTTAGATTACGTATGAGTACAAGAAATCACTCTCATGTGGTATATGCATGATGTATTATTGTAATATATTGGATCTAGAGAATTACGGAAATGTTTCATATTATCCTTCATTGTAAACAAATACATCAATAATAGGCCTTACAATTCAAAAACATATTTAAGTTTTGGCCATGCAATTCAAATAGGCCTTACAATTCAAATACTCTTATGATAAATGAGGAAGCTTTGGCCATGCTTTCTAGAATGGAAGACTGTTTCATCAATAACAAGTGCTGCAAAGCTATTATTGTGATCCTCTTATGGTACACTGTGATGTCGCTACTGTAAATTGCTCTCCAAGCCTTGGTCACATATTATGTGAAATGTAGTTTTCTTGGTGTTTTTTAATCTATTTTTGGTTTTTACAAATAGACTGGTTGAAAATTAAGTACATTATTTGTTTGCATATTTAAGTTGTCTTATGTGTTGAAGTTGTTGATATATTTAATAATTTCATAAACATTTAATATAAAAAAGTTAATTTTAATATAAAGTATATTTGTTTGTTCTTAAATATTTTTTAACTAAATTTGGGAGGAAAAGACTGATTAAGTCTATTTAGTTTTATAATAGGAGCTACTGAGTTATTAATTATTTTAAAAGTTTATCACAAGTCTTTTTTCTCAAAATATTTTCTATCATATATAAAAAATGTACTCAATTTTATTCGTGTTTCAACTATTAACTGAAACACCGAAAGGTGTTTTTAACACAACAGTAAGAGATGCTAAGAGGCATTTTTTTTTCTATTTTTATTTTTTATATTCAAGTGCATAATTCTCATCTTATTTTTAACATGCTCTATGTTTTCAAATATTTAAACAGAAAACGAAAATATTCACTGCTTTCTGCATAAACATTTAAAAATGTTTTCTTCTTTCATTAAAAAAATGACCAAATTTCTTGTGTTATTGAAACAGAAATTAAAAACGAGTCACACTAAAGAATGTTACAAAAGAAACAGAATGACAATTGAAGTCTAAATAAATTAAAATCTACCAACTGTTGAATACAATAAGTGATCACATCACTTGCATTTTCCAAGTCTAAGTTCTTCCATTAGTAGATGTGCCACTGAATTGTACCCCATTTGACGAGCTTCATCATTTCAGTCAATCAAAAGAAAAATCACAGATTCAGTACTAAAATATATCAATTACAACAGCAAAAAAGGAAGTGAGAATGGAAAAAAGACCAACCTTTGAATACTGCTATTCCAGTTGGAGGCATCTTTCGTTTCCTCAGACATATTGAACTAATCATCAATAACAGCAAAAAGAGACAACATCAGATGAATAAAATGAGACATTTCTGCACTGCACACTTGTGTCTGCATGTTTCTATTCATAATGTCCGAACCCAAAAGAAAAAGTAATGACTCTACCTGTTACATATCCAGTAAGGCTTAGTTCCTTGTTCTTCTATGCAATGTGGACACATCCATCCCTTGTTTTCTCTCACTTCCTCAATTTCTAAAACAGAACAATAGTGAACAACATTTTCAAACTATCAACACTATTATTAGTTAAAATTTTTAGTTAAAATTGCTAGTGCATGTTTACAGCAAGATTTTCTCAAACACACCAATACTTTCTCATGAAACAAATTTTAGAGTATAGATGTTTTAACTCTGTCAGTTCTTTAAAAGGATGAAGAAAAAAAAAGTGTGAACTTTATCTTTCTAAACAACAACCAAACATCATGTGACACCAACTATTTTATGGTAATTCAATTTTAATCTTTTTTCCTTGTTTAACTACTAAGTTTTGTTTCACTATTGTTTCTTACCTTCTCCATATCGAACCTTGAGACAGGCTCTACAAAAAACACCAGTGCTAGAGTGACAGACAGAACAATCAGTCTTTCCTGGTAGAAAAACATCTTAAAACTGTTAAAAATACAGTGGAACTAATGTAAAAAATACACAAAAATAAGATCAGTTTAAATCTGACCCAAGCATGGTTCATTCACATCAAAATTGCCACATCTCTTGCAGTCTTCTTCACCACACAATTTCTTTTGCCTGCATTTGTATTTTACATTGCAATGTCATCATAATCATCATCTATCCCAAATACAACACACTTGTTCATATACAGAGTTTCATACTAAACCTTTTACTTATCAAGAAATTTTTCATGAGTGACCAAGCGCAATATCACCATTTTACATTAGCTTCCAGTATAATTGTATAAAGCATATATCATAGACTGTGTAGAATTTGCTATCATTAACTTACAGAAAAAATAAAAATATTACATTAATCTGTGATTGTTGTTAAAAAGAAAGCTGAGAAAACTGACCTGCAAAAATGGCAGCATATTCCCAAAACTGGATTGTAGATACTACCTCTGCCCTTGCTGTTACACCTTCTAGCCGAATGCTCTGATGAAAGCAGAAGATCAGCATCGCTTAGGTTCACCAGAGGAGCATTGGCAGGTCTCTGTTTCTCTTCTTTCTCTCCAGAAAAAGTTACCTTATCTGTCACAAAAATGCAGTTAACAATCACACTTTATAGGATAAAAACTCACTGAATTAAGAGATGCATCAGTTTGGTCTTCCAAATATATTGCAAGGTTGTAACATGTTCCTTGTTTACTGACAAATACATCATATTAATCCTTGAAAGATAGAAAATAATGTAAAACTATTCCTCATTATCCAGTAAACTAAAAGCATTAATTTTCAGTCCAATGTTCATAATACAAGTTTTTTTTATTAGTTATGCATAACCATCACATATTTTATATGTATTATAAAAATAGTAAAAAGTAAATAAAAGGCTAAACCTTGTTTTGGTGTTGAAAGGGGTGTGAATGGTGTGGAAATGATTTTGGAAGGTGTTGAAAGAGGTGTGGAAATGATTTTGGAAGGTCTTGAAAGAGGTGTGGAAATGATTTTGGAAGGTGTTGAAAGGGGTGTGGATGGTGTGGAAATGATTCTGGAAGGATTACATTCTGGTGGCTTAAGGTTTTTACTGATTCTAAGGTTGTTACTTATTCTAAGGTTGTTACTTATTCGCAGGGAGCGGCGCAAAGGAGTGAGACCGTAGACTTTCTTTTGGTAAGGACGATGTGGTTGTTGTTCCTTGACTTGTTGTCGGAGTTGAGAAACAGTTTTTCCAACACCTAGAGACTCCAACTTAGCCTGCATAACAACACAACAATGTTCATTAGACATACACATAATAATATAAGTGTGAGTACTGTCAATGACAAACATCAAAACCTCAACATGCCTGATTCTCTAACATGCGAGCCTTTCTGAGAGCTTCATACTCCAATTTTGGTTGTTCTGTCACTCTTTCCATTCCTCACTCCCTTTTGTTTTTCTTCTTACACTCCTAAAGATACAATTCAATAGTACACTGTAACATCGCTGTGTACTTTTAACTTTCAAACATAACGGTCGAATCTCTGACACTGTTTCAAGCATTTATTACAAATTGTAATTCATTTAATAAATTCTATTTGAATTATGTTTACAGTAAACAAAATATTATTATCTTATGTGTTGTATTTAGTTACATTCCATTTAAGAGTTAAGACTGAACATTAAGGATTTATTTAAGATAATATTTTGATTTAATTATTAACTGCATCTCCTATTTCTAAACTAAATATAGGCTATTAGATTACTGTATGTGGGACCAAGGTTAAAAATTGAAGGTAATGGACTTATTAAATCACACTAAATAAATCAAATTCAACTGATAAATATTGGTTTAAAAACAACTTAATCTATTTAATTTAATATTATTTTATATTTTTAAAAAATCATAAATTTAGACTAAAAGACAATAAAAGAATCAGTTTAATCAATTATTTTTGCTAAAAAGTTGAATTTTATAAATATATAAAAAATGTGTACATGTTTGTACAAATTAGTACCTCTTCTATTAATAATATATTTCTTCATTACTTATTATAATAGAAATATTATACATATAAATTAATAATAAAAAAAACTGTTAGAATTTTGTATTAATATGTCATATCCAAAATATTTTTATATTACCTGTTCTAACTATGGTGATGTATCTATGAAATACATTATCACTTCTACAAATATAAAATTAACAATATGCATTTTAATTAATTGGATGTAAAAATATATACAGTGATAAACTTGTAATTATGAAAATGTTCTTTATGCAAGGGACATGTTAACATGAAATTCTATTTTATAAAGTAAATATGTAACTATTTATTATTTTTATGTTTAATCATTCCTCAGGTGCCTAATTGGGTGGAATGGGAATTTTTTTGTCTTAAATTAGATCAAACGTTATCATTAAGTTGATGTGGCATGTTTATCTTAATTTTTAAATGATGCACCTGACATTGCGGCATTACTTGGATTGTAGTTATTTTCAAATAAAAAAGTTAGAAAAAAGTTGAAATTTTTTTTATTTTTTATAAATCTTTAATTGCTTCAATCCGTGATAAAGTTGGAAAAATTTGTTCAGTCTTATGCGAGGAAGATGAACTGATGTTAATTGCGATTCTGGACTTTCTCTGTTTCTTGGGTTTATGATTGGGTTCTCTACAGGTTCACATAGCTGCGATTTGGTTGACATCGTGGTGGAGAATGGAGGACGACAATGCTACAAACAGATCATGACTTTAGGGTTTAATTGGTTTCTGAAAATTTAGGGTTCCGATGCGAAAATGTTCGCTATCTGGATTCTCTAGGTGTAGCGATTAGGGCTCGCGAAGACTGTTGGCTTGATTTTCATACAGGTCGCCATGGAGATGAACAAGAGGAAAGAACCTGGTTCTAGGTTAGGGTTCCATGACGGACTCATGGTTGTGGTTGATGCTCGCAATTCGAACAAATTGAATACTTAGTTCGAACAAATTAAATCGTTAAATCGAACAAATTGAATCCCTAAATCGAACAAATTTAATTTTCAATTTTTGAAATTCATTATCAATGTTTAATTCATTTTTTCCAATTTCTTTTTAAAAAAACAAAATAATGAGTTTCACGTCATTTATGGAGATGACCTTACCACGTCAACCTTATATTAACGACTTCAGGAAGGATTAAACTTTATTTTTATGTCACTCATTTGTGTAATAACCAATGGTTAATGGTCTTTCAAAGATAAATGGTTGATGTCGTACAAGGATAATTATACTTTGACTCTTATTTTTAACAATATATTAATTCCATCACGTGTTAAACAACTATTGGTCCACATGGGCCAAAATTAAAACAAAATATAACCTGGAAAATCAACATTTAAGGATTTGGATTTGGTGGTTTCTCTCATTTGTTTCAAAATTGATTTTTAAAGTTGGTTTTGGGTGTGAGTTCTTTGTGGAGGGAGAAGGTGTGCAGCTGCAACCATCGCTATTCAAGTCGATTTGTCGTCGTGTGTGTTTGTTGTAGTTGTCGCGATTTGTGTTCTGGTAGAGGTTCTGGATCCGTTTTTGGAAGCTTTCGTGGAATAATCACCGTGGTTGCACCGTTCCTTGGTCGTGGGTTGCGGTGTTGGTGGTTTTTGTGTTCTGGTTTATGTTTATGCATTGGGGTCCTTTTTGATAGTGTTTTTGTTAGTTATTCTTTGGTGGATGTGTATTTTAAGGGTTGTTGGTGGTGTAAAGTTTTGATTTTTTGACACGCACTTTTTTTTTTACAATGTTTCATTTTCATTCCAGAAAAAGGTGAAAAAAAGTAAGTAAATGTGTAATAGTGAACAAATAATTGAGAAAAAAAACTGCAGAGTTGGTGGGTCCAATGCTCAAATAACTGAGGACCTAGGTGTGTACATAAATGTTTTAAACTCAAAATATTGATTACCATGTCAATAATACACCATTAAATTCAACAAGATTGGTATATCATGACTAAAACATAAACCATATGTGACAAAATTACATTAAAAATCTTAAAAAAAATACATTGTTTATAAAAATTTATAGCACAAAACTTTAAATAAACCACGACTTATTCCACTCTTATCTCTGTC
>NW_025903297.1:0-14035 GCF_018835915.1 Vigna umbellata
ACCTGGCTCTGATACCAACTTAAGATTGAAAAGAAATAATTCTTGAGGGCTTGATTGATCCCTCTCACAATCTTCTATTTATAAGAATAAATTGATACACAAATACATGATAAATAGGGTAACCCTTGACACAATATAATCATGATAAAATAGGATAAATATCCTAACACAGCACATAGAATACAATCATCAAAACTACACAATCTCCTCGGTTTACTGCTCCCCATTTCCACAAAACCATTAATTAAGAAAGAAATAAATTCGTTGATTTAGTAATAGCAGGTATAATATAACTTACTGCAAAAAACAATTTTCTTTGGGAACTAAAACTATAACGTGGAAAGTTATTGCTGATACCCTTGTAACTAATTGAGGTTTCATCAACTGAGATCTCAAGACAATCTTTAAAATATATCTCCATCCTCTTTAAATTTGAAAGAATCTATATCAATAAAGCACAAGTTCAGAAAGAGAGTAGTTAGAGAGCACAGACTGACCTTAGTTCAAAGTCTAGTTCTTATTTATGCATGGTATGCCTAGACTATCAAACAGCTTGGATGAGCTTTGAGTAATCTTTCTTGAGGTCTTGACTATTGTATATCTTTCATATTATATGACCAATCATTTAACCTGTGATTGACAATTATACCTCAAATTCTGTAGGACATTTTGTCGTAGAAGTATTTTATTGGATGGCCTTCACTGAAAATTTCTCAATTTCTCCCCTAAGATATTGAAGATAAGGGAACACCAAGTCTGCATGACATCCATAGTAACGTGAGAAGATATCATCTATTCGATTTATGCTTTCCATAGCAGTAGAATCATCCAAGGAAAGTTGGATGGAAGAAAGCTTCACAAGTTCGTAAGCAATAACAATATCATCAGTATCGTATAGCTTTTCCAGAATCTGTAACACAAAAAGGAACAAAATGTTTTAGACCTATTACGTAGAAAAACTTATAAATTTTATAAGAAGACCATATTGGAAATGCATTCATTAACAAGTACTGGAAGTTAGATTGCAGGTTATGGGAGAAGTAACGCCCTTGAAAGGTGAGAAGTAACCAATATGCCTTATCTATAAGTCCTGTGAAGTGTTAAGGCACTCAAGTCAGATAGAAGTGTGGGTAGTCACTTGGTAGTCAAATGTCTCTTTGTGAGCGTGCTTTACCATTCTTTTGTAGGGATACGTGAGTTTGTAGGAAGATACACTTCTAGGTGAGTATTTTTCATGTTTCCACAAAACTCGTAATCTTTATTGATCTAAGTGAACAACTTGTTTAAGTGTTTCCACGGATGTAGGAAAAAGGTGTCATCACAAATTCTATCCTGTGCTATTTTACTTATGATGCTATGTATGACTACAGACTTGGCTATTATGAGGTGCCTAAAGCTTCACCGAGTAGAATGAAGTGTTTGGTAGATTAGTTAAGTATTTGGTTCTTCTTTCTTAACAATGGTGTAAAATAAGACTGATTTATTATTCTCAATCATAAAAAATACATTCTGATACTCTCTATTTGTAATAATCTAATTCTCCTAAAAAGGGAAATAAGAAAACTAGAAAAGTAAAATAAAGAGAAATAGGGAAATTAGGAAAGTAAAATAAAGGAAAATAGGGAAACTAGGAAAGTAAAATAAAATAAAAGATTATATATCTATTTCCTCTAATTAGGATGATTCTAAAGATATTATCTCAAATTACAATAACAACTACTCCATCCGTATAAATATATTGTTAACAAATTCATAATTATTAAAACAGTTAGTTAATGAAATTAGAAAATTTATTTTTTTGTAGTGCAATATTTTTTAAAAACTCTCTAAACAAATTAATTTATGGAGACAGAATAATAGTAATGAAGTCTTAATTTATAAAACTAAACTCTTAAATTCTCCAATCTTTATAATGGAGAAAAAAGACAATTCATAACATTTATTATTTATGAACCAAAATAATTATGTGTATTTTTGGTCAAAAACAATTAATGCAAGTTCAATAGAAAAAAAAATCAATAGAAAGGGCAACAAGATATTGGGCAAAAAATATCAGAAAAATATTTTACGATTAGGGACAATGGGAGTGGCTTTTAAGGGCAGGTTTTTCTCCCAAAACAATAGATAAGCACCCTCCTTAAACGTTAGTTGTTAAGAAAAAGAACCAAACACTTTAATACTTAACTGAGTATCATATACGAATTGTTGTGGAACGTAGGCACCTAATGATACCTAAGTTTGCATCACGGTGAATTTGGTCCATGAATAGCAAGGAGATTCTTGATCTAACTCAATTAAAAAAGTTTAGGAATTTAATTGATGTCCTTTAATCAAATCTTACTAATATGCATCAATTTATTTCACTTCAAATGGAATTTGGTTATTAAGGATTCTCACTATTCATGGTTGAATGATTAAAATGCCCAAATCGTAATTGTTAAATTCATGAGTCCAGTTCCTATAAGATGCACACCAATGAGTTCTCATTTTCAATTGCTTGGTGCGGGTGAAATTTTCCCCAACATCAATAAACAATAACATAATCAACAGAAAACATGTTCCACAAGCATACATTTATATCCAGAAGAAGGCTACAGTGGGAGAGGAACTTATGTCAACAACCATCATAAAGTAAATATGAACGTTAGATATAATAGTTTAGACTAATGGATGAAATGTTTTTTGTTTTTCTTTTCTTTCTGTCTGATTTAACAGTGCTACACCACACAATTTAACAGGGCAGTTTTCTGAGTTCCATTTAAAAAATATTTATATTTCTGCCATTGGAAAGAATTCTGGATAGCTGATAGGTTCTAGGTATACAGGAAGGGATATAGTAAACAAAAAATACGTCAAAAACAAATTTTTCCCTCCCCACCCCTTTGATACTAGTAAGCTTATTCATAAAATGTTTTACCTGGATAGAAGCTTTGAAATGATCAACAGTAGGTACAGGAAGGGATATAGTAAACAAAAAATACGTCAAAAACAAATTCTTCCCTCCCCACCCCTTTGATACTAGTAAGCTTATTCATAAAATGTTTTACCTGGATAGAAGCTTTGAAATGATCAACAGTAGGTACAGGAAGGGATATAGTAAACAAAAAATACGTCAAAAACAAATTGTTCCCTCCCCACCCGTTTGATACTAGTAAGCTTATTCATAAAATGTTTTACCTGGATAGAAGCTTTGAAATGATCAACAGTAGGTACAGGAAGGGATATAGTAAACAAAAAATACGTCAAAAACAAATTGTTCCCTCCCCACCCGTTTGATACTAGTAAGCTTATTCATAAAAAGTTTTACCTGGATAGAAGCTTTGCAATGATCAACAGATAATTGTAATTCTCGTACTAAACAAAAAGCCTGAGCAATGCTGTCTTCTGCCTGCATGCATCATATTTTGTTGAAGGATATAAAAGTTAAATCATCATTAGAAACATGAGATATTGTTTGTCTACCAGTCCATGCTATTCAATAGTTGTCACCACAGATATACACACTTGGAGTCTAAGAAATCCAGACATTGAGGGCATGTTTGGATTCTTATTTTTTGTTTAAAAAGATTATGTATTTACATAAGTTCTCAAATACATATCATATATATCACACAAAAATAACTCCACACCCCTAAGGAGGTGTATACATCCTTTGGGGAAGAGAAAGGAAAAAAGAAAAGAGAGTGAGATATGTGAAGGGAAAGGAATAAAGAGATAGGGCTGATGGGAGTAAAAATGACATTTGAGAAATCAGGGTTGTATATTAAAGTGGAGTGGTTAAATGCAATATCAATATGATTTTAAGAGTTTTATAGGCTTCATCTTATCTATCTCATGATTACTTTAATTTTGCATTGGTTAACTTCAATGATTATGAAGTGCTTGCTTGAACCGTATGGGTATTCCAAAACTACCCAACACACATACTATTAGCAAAAACAAATAGAACTATAACAAGCATGGAGGAGTTTTGTAAGTGCAGGAAGCTCAAACTCACCTCCGCAATAAGCTTGTTGTAAGCATGCAAATTTAATCTTAGTGATTGAAGAGATATCAAAGCATCAGAAATAGTAATACGCGAAATTTCTTTTGAAGATTTTGCATCCTGCAACCTGTCATTTCCGTATTTCAGGACGTAAAATACTCAAAAATAAGTAGTCATCTACTATTATGATGAGATCATGCAGGATTTAAAATGGGGTGGGGAAGGGGGGTGGCCAGGTGGCACGGGTGGGGTTATCAAGGTAGCCTCAAATTGGAAACTATTCAAGATTTGCATGATTATATTCAGAGTAAAAGGAAAGATGTACTTTAGGACGGGGTTATTAGGAGTCAAATTGGATAGTGCAAACCTTTTTATGCATATTAGAGCTTCACTGACTGCAGCATGAGAAGACTCCAAATCACAGTAAGAACCACATTTCAAACAGTATCCAGGTTGACCATGAATATGGGCCCCGTTTTGTTTGAAGACATTAAGAGATACTTCACAAATGTCATCATTCTTTTCAACCTGAAAGGGTGGAGGATTTTTATAGTGAAAAAATATTGCAAACTTGAAAGGGTGAAAACATGAATCATAATGATCCAAGTTTCCTGACCCTTGAGCAACTTACATGGCAGAAGGAAAATGCTTAGTTTCTCAGTAAATAACAGTTATTCATTATTTATTATAAAAATGGTATATGATAGAATCGCCAATCCATAGTATTTTCTAGTAACAGCTCCAAAATATGGATGAATCAGAAGACTAAGATATACCAAAATTTAACTCCATATCTGAATTTAACTCATGATCAGGTATGCGTTTTTAGAACACATCCTAGTATAAATAGAAGGTGGAGGTAGGCTGCTTGATATTCAAATACAAAAAAGAATAGTTGTTATGCATGAATAATTTGCTTATATTGTAGCACACAATTTGTTTCTTGTATTTGCAGAGATTTCTACCCTTATTTCCATATTCCCTCCACATAATTAGGATTTGTATTCCTCGTTCCCTTTATTTGAAGCCTAAAAATACTAGGATAGCATTTATTAGTAGGTATATATGTTGCATTTAGCTTGTACAAATCATCACAATAATATTCACGTTTTCCATATAATGTAATGCATCTCAACCACAAGAATGGCTTCCATATTGTTTTGTTAAGGAAATCTCTTGAAAATCAAGACACTGTCTGAGGTAAAGCACACAATTTAAACTTCAACTAGATTTATAGTATAAAGAACAATAGTAATTCAATATCAACACGTGTCCTTTAAATGGCTTACAAGGTCAGTAATAGTGAAGTGCTTGATTTTCTGCTGCTCACAGTCATGTACTCTGCTTTCTAACACTGCACCAGAACAATTTGGATTGACACAATGGAAGGCATTGAGGACTATGTCGGATACATTGACTTCTGAACAACCAATACACTGACAATGAAACGCATATTCATCTTTGAGAAAGTTAAGGCGATCTTTACAATCCCACAACCCAACCTGCAAAACAGAACTGTTTATTAACATTTGAACAAAAGAATTCTTAAAACAGACCTGGCATTTGCAATTCTGAGTAAATCACTTTGTGTTTTAATGCTTTCCTTTAATAGGGGGGAAGGAGAACTTAGACCATGTCAAATAAGTACAATTCCAGACAGTAACCAGGGAGGTATTTAAGGCCTAACTGTCGTAAATAGGGGATTATTGGAATAAAAATATCCTAAAATCTCCATAGGAATTAGGAAAAATATCCCTAGAATTCGTTTTGGTAGACATTATTTCCTTTTCTAAGAGAATGTGATTGTAACAAATAGAGGAGTTGAGGATGTAATTACCATGATTGTAATTAATAAAATATTTATTTTCTCCCTCTCATTATTCAAGTCTAACAAACTGTTATTAAAAACACTGGTTAACCCCATGCATGGAGTGATACTACTCAAGTGAGTCTAGAGAGGAGTATAAGTTCATTTAACGGGTGCATAGTTCCTTTTATCCTTCTCTTCGAGTTCGGTACTGCTTTGTTCTAGAGAGGAGTATAAGTTCATTTAACGGATGTTAGGAAGTTAAAAGTATATGAGGGGAGGAAATTAAAGGCGGGAAAGGAGGATAGTTTGTTAGTAAACAGAGAGAGTATAAATAAGAAACATAATAGAGGGAGAAGGAGATTATCAGATATTTTCCTTTTGGGTATAGACTGGACATTTTCCAGTGGAGGAAGGGAGGCTTCCTTGGGACGTATAATTGTATTTCTCTTAATATACATTACAGATTCAGTAATATACATACACATACTTCCATCTTTTGTTGTTTCGAGTCTTATTGTGAGAAGAGAGTGTTTTGTTTGGTCTCCTCAACAAAGGAACCTAACAAGTTTGGTCCGACCTGCTGGATCTGTATCAGAGGAGCAAACAGAGTGCGGGTGAAGAAGAAGAATGGAGGGACGAGTGATGGCGATGGAGTCGAAGGTGGAAGAACTGAAGGTGGAGATGCGAGTGTTGACTCACGGGCTCCAGACGTTTAACCGCGCTCACGGACGATGCTCTAGGAACCAGGATCGGAGCTTCAAAGGAAGTCGCGATTCTGTCAAAGCTGAACGCGAACGGCGACCACCAGAGAGTTCGGAGGACGAAGCGGAAGAGGATAGAGGAGACGTGCAACGTAGCTGGATGAAGCGCGTTGAACTACCAACGTTCGAAGGAGCAGACCCCATGGGCTGGATCGCGAAGGCAGAGAATATTTTCGATCTCCAGAACGTGACGGAGAGGGAGAAGATGAAGCTGGTATATATCTGTATGGAGAGAGGCGTGAGCTACTATTGGGTCTGCTTCTGGCGGAAGAAAACCAAGCATCCGACTTGGAAAATGTTCACCGACGCTCTGACGCGGATGTTTGGCGGATTAAATCGGGGCACCGCGCGATAGAAGGGGAGCGTCGACGAGTACATCCTGGAGTTTGAAATCCTGGTGCCGCAAGCATCGAAAAAACCAGATCACTCCTCACTTTCTGTCCCTGTCGATCTTGGAGCTAGCATTATAATTGGTGTTGAGGCTGATGTGGCCACTGAGTGAAGACCAGATCCTTGCGCTCAGTTGGGCCTTGAGTTGACAGTGTTGAAGAGTGATTTCCCTTTCTACGACATAGTGACAGAACAAAAAATTCATGCAGATATGGATGAAGCACTTGAAGCTGAATATAACAGTGAAGAAACTGAACAAAACAAGTCTGCATATAGACCTTTTGATTCCAAAAGGGATAGTTCTGGAAAAAAAAAAGCTTGATGAGGAGATTTCGAGCCCTCAAGAGAGGAGGGTTATGGATTGGCACTTTGCTCATTTGGAGTATGGCTGTGCTGCTTCACTTAATGATGTTCCTCTTCCCTACTAGAATCAAGATGAGGTGTATGGGGGTTTTGGGGGAGCTCATTGTATGATTAAAGGGGGTTACAGTTCCGTTGTTTAGTCTCTGGGAGAAGGAATTACAATTCACTTAAACCACGTTGTAACAAATGTGTCATATGGTATCAAGGAACCACGTTGTAACACTATATTTCTCGGTTTGTTGAGGAGGGAGGAGGAAATTGGTATGGCTATTGCCAAGAGCGACAACAACAGTGAACCTTGTACTTCATACAATAGTTACAAAGTAGCAGCCTTGACTGAGACCATATTAGAGACAAGTCAAGTCTCTAATCTAAAAGATCGGTACGTTCTCGGCGAGCAATTGGGTTGGGGACAGTTTGGTGTCATAAGAGATGTTCGGACAAGTTAACCGGAGAGGTTTTGGCCTACAAATCAATTGCTAAAGATAGGTTGGTTACTTCGGATGATTTGAGGACTGTAAAACTTGAGATAGAGATAATGGCTAGGCTATCCGGTCACCCCAATGTTGTGGATCTCAGAGCAGTTTATGAAGAGGAAGGCTTTGTTCACTTGGTGATGGAACATTGTGCTGGAGGAGAGTTTTTTCATCGATTAGAGAAGCATGGATGGTTTTCAGAATCTGAAGCCAGGGTTATCTTCAAGCACCTTATGCAGATGGTTTTGTATTGTCATGAAAACGGGGTTGTTCATAGAGATTTAAAGCCTGAACATTCTCTTAGCAACAAGATCCTCCTCATCTCCTATTAAATTGGCAGATTTTGGACTAGCAACCTACATCAAGGAGCCTGGTCAATGGAAGACAGTGGAGGAGGATTTGCCACCACCCAAGCCTCCAGACCTGAATTGGAGGGTAGTAGCCAGTGGATTCCCTTCATATGATAACATGATGATGAAGAGGAGCCAGGAGATCCTGTTTCATGCTTCCAACCTTGAGGGCAAGGTTGTTTTGCAGCGGGGTGTAATGTTAGGAAGTTAAAAGTATATGAGGGGAGGAAATTAAAGGCGGGAAAGGAGGATAGTTTGTTAGTAGAGAGAGACAGTATAAATAAGAAACAGAATAGAGGGAGAAGGGGATTATCAGATATTTTCCTTCTGGGTATAGACCAGACATTTTCCAGTGAAGGAAGGGAGGCTTCCTTGGGACGTATAATTGTATTTCTCTTAATATACATTACAAATTCAATAATATACATACACATATTTTCATCTTTTGCTGTTTCGAGTGTTATTGTGAGAAGAGAGTGTTTTGTTTGGTCTCCTGAACAAAGGAACCTCACATAGGATGTGTGATTACAAGTACAAAATAGGTTTGATTAGTATAATAAAACATGCCTCTATTATTTTTAATTGTCTAATAGATGTTTCTTTATTGTAATACATGATGATACAAACCAAATATTATATTATTCCAAGCCTCAATTTTGCTTATATGAGCAAAAGTTTCAAGAGAAGAGTTGAGAGAAGATGAAAAGTCTTATATTTCACAAAGAAAACCTGATACAACTTACTACTATATTTATAGGAGACAGTAGTTCTGAAAAGTAAAAGGGCTGGAAGCCCCTAACACAACCCTAACATAAATATTAATAATAATAAAGACATTATACTTCAACACTCCCCCTCAACCTGGAGCATATAGATCATATGCACCAAGCTTGGAACATATAAATTGAATTTTAGGCCCCCTTAGAGATTTGGTCATAATGTCTGCGAGTTCTTCATTAGAGTTGACAAACTCAGTAAAAAGATCCTTTGACAATAATCTCTCTCTAGTAATGTTAGATGTTAAGATGTGTGTTTATGTTAATTGGGCTCAGCCCATTCTGTATTAAGGGCCTTGACCCATATCTTACATTATAAATAAACTACCCTATGTGTATGCAAAAGACACAAGGGATATTTCTCCCAATCTTCTCTATTTCTCACATGGTATCTAGGGCATAGGATTAGTTTCAGCCAACTCCACGGTCTCCGGCACACATTACCACCGTTGTCGCCGCCGTCGTCGTCGCCGCTGGAATTCCGGAATCGACCGACGACCAAACCATCGAAATCGTCTCGACCGGACGACCACCGTGGTGCAAAGATCGCGGCGAACGGACCACCCACGCGCCGCCACTCACAGCTACAACAGTCACCGGCACTGTCGCTTCTCCCCGCGCGTGCCGCCGCGTCGCCGGAAAGTTCCGCCACCGATCAGAACCGTCGTGATTGCCTCCTTGCCCTCTTTCTGGATTTGTGGTCGTTGCGTCAATTGGAACACTTTGGATTTTTAGGGTTTCTCCCTCTCCATGGCGTCTTCCTTGTCTACAAACACCTCTCTTGGTGGCTCATCTTCTGATCCCTCAATATACACCAATTATGTGAATGTACACTTGTCCATTGACAAGTTAGATGGCACAAATTATGCAACATGGGCGTCCGACATCAAGCTTTGGTTGAAGAGTCAGGGGTACTTAGATCACCTTACTCAAAATGTGACTACTGCTACCACAGATGACACTTCCCGCTGGATGACAAATGATGCCCAGTTATGCATTGTTATAAAGTCCACCATTCACTCCTCACTAAAACAAATGTTTCGATCATATGAAACATATTCAGAAGTATGGGCACAAGTGAAGTTGTTATACACAAATGACACTCAGCGTCTTTATGGTGTTTGTCAGGACCTATTAACTGTTATTGGTCTGCGCAGTCCTGGTCCCATGGCAGAATATTTGGGTAAAGTTCATGCCCTTCTTCATGATTATAATGAGATATTACCTCCTGCTTCTACTTCTGCTGAAGAACTGGAACAACGATCAAATTTCTTCATGTTGTTGGCATTATACGGACTCTCTGATGATGTCTCTCATGTCCGTGATCAGATTTTGGGTTCTCCTGTCATACCCAACTTTACTTCTACTTGTTCTGCTCTTTTGCGTATACCGAGCAAACCAGACATCTCCTCATACTGATGATTCCTCAGTTATGGCTGCCCAACGTGATGATCGAAGTTGGTTTCGCAAGCCATGTAAAGGACGTCCAAAATGTGACCATTGTGGCAAGTTAGGCCACAAAATTGATAGATGTTATGCGCTTCATGGACGTCCTCCTCGACCTGTAGCAATGGCTAATTCTGATCCACCTCCCCGATCACCGTCTGCAGACCATCCTACTTCATCTAATACTGTAGAAAACCCTGCAATCTTTAACGAATTTCTTAGATGGTATGAGGATCGTCAGCACTCTAGTTCCACTACATCTGCATCTGTTGCACGTACAGGTACACTTTTTGTTGGTCTGACTCACTTTCACTCCCTCAGCTGCCACCGGTCATATCACTGGTAACAAGTCCTTGTTTTCTTCCTTGTCATGTCCGAATAATTTACCCTCGATAACAATGGCTGATGGGTCTAGAGTCTCATCTCATGGTGTTGGTACTGTTTATATTTTTCCGTCCATATCCATTGATCATGTACTTTATGTCCCTGGGTTTCCCTTCAACTTATTGTCCGTAAGTCGTCTAACTCATACCCTTAATTATGTTATTTCATTTACTAAAGATTTTGTTTGGTTGCAGGACCGGAGTTCGAAAAACATGATTGGCACAGGATGTGAGTCTCATGGCCTATATCATCTCCGCCCTTCTCCACATGTTGGCGTAATCATGGAGTCACCATCCCTTCTTCATGCTCAGTTAGGTCATCCTAGTCTTGCCAAACTGCAACAACTTGTCCCGAGGTTGTCGAAATTATCAAGTTTGTCATGTGAGTCTTGTCAGTTAGGAAAGCATACTCGTAGTTCCTTTCCTCGTAGTGTCTCACAACGAGCGTCGTCCCCTTTTTCATTGGTTCATTCTGATATTTGGGGTAGTCGTCTTAAGTCCACTTTAGGTTTTCAGTATTTTGTTACCTTTATTGATGACTATTCCAAATGTACTTGGTTGTTTTTAATCGTTCTGAGTTGTTTCCTATTTTCCAATCATTTTTCAATGAAATAAAAACATAGTTTGGGGTTTCACTAAGAAAACCTTATACAACTTACTACTGTATTTATAGGAGACAGTAGTTCTGAAAAGTAAAAGGGCTGGAAGCCCCTAAGACAACCCTAACATAAATATTAATAATAATAAAGACATTATACTTCAACAGTTTGCCCTCAAATCCATAGGAAAATTCATGATCCTTCTTTTCTCTCACTTTTGGAATTGGTTTCTTGATAGGCAACAGAGCCTCTTAAATTAAGTTGTAAATAGCTCGATCCATGCAACCCTTATTCTAATTAAATTAATATTTCAGTACATAGTTTGGTGGGCCCTTGTCCTCAATGGCTCAAGCACAAAGGGAATTTGTTTGAGGAGGAATGTTAGAGATGAAAATAAAACTACTCTCTAACAGCTTAAGCTTTAAGGATGTTTGATCACTGAAAATCTTTATAAAGGAAAAGAATAAGAATATAGACATACTTCAAAAGTTTCAAACAAAACTAACCAGAAAATCTTCAATACAACTTTTAATTTCCAATACCTGTGGACCATAAGACAGTTCTAGCTGACAACCAGCTGCTACACCATGTGTGATTCGTAGGTAAAGAGTGCGTGAAAGAAAATATGCATGAGCATTTGGTCGGCAAGAATGGTTAAATAAACTGGCAGCTTTATAGATAGCTTTACCCACTCTGACCTACGAGAAATAACATATTATGACTTAGAATCACCAAGGATATAATAGTCACTAAGAAAAGATTACCATCACCAGCAATGTCATAATTACAATTGTTTGACTTGCAATAATATTCACAAGTAAATACAGCAAAAGAAAACAAGTATATCAAAAAAGAAAATGATGCAAATAAAGCCATGAGTTTAATTTCTATCTATTGTCAGTGTAAATATTTTTAAAGTGTCAACCAATCAAAAATAATGTCAAGCACAATTTTTGGTGCTATTTTTGATGGATATGATATGATTACGCAAGAACATAATAGGATATTAACATAATTATAATCATATACAGTATTTGGTGCACACACAATATAACATTAAATAATACGATATAATTATATTTAAAAGGCAATTATTCATTAAAATTTCACATGATTTCTTAAAATTGACTTTTGATTTAAAACTTTTATAACTATGAAAATTATTAAGAAAATGAAATAAACTATACAACATTATATTTTATTTCTATAACTATTTTTTATAATATAAAAAATTATATAACATTTTAAAATCTTAAAAATATTTAAGTTATTATTAATTAATTTAATATTCTAATAAATAATATAATTTAAATTTACGTGCCACAGTAATTATAAAAATAAATACATATAATATGTTAAATAAAAAATTATGATGTCTATTATCGTATAAATTTTATACAAAATTTTATTTTATTTATATAGTTACTTTTGCGTCAAATTATAAATAAATTATATAAGTTCTGTAAAATTAATATTGTGATGTAAAAAAATTTCCTAAAAGTATATTTTAATATTAAAAAATATATTTTATATTTTAATTGCCAATAATAATTAAAATTTGTGTGAATACCATAGAAAGAGAGGAGAAAGAGTTTATCCTACCCTCTTAAACTTAACATAGCTCCCTACATAGCTCCCCCTGGGAAAATAAATACACTACATTGACACAAGATAAAATGTGACAAAATAACGTTACCAGATCCTGTTGATAAAACAAACATCATATTACAATAGGGTAGCATAGTTATCATATCCTATTCTCTCACATCCTGTCCACCAAACGGACCTTAAAGGTATCAATAGTTCAACAAATCTAATGTAGCAATTTGTAATTGAAAGACAAAGTAAATTATGCAATCAATGCATTAATCCAATTATACTTTAAAAGACATGCGGCAAAATTTCTACCTGTTCCACGTTACTAGTTGAATGTGCATCAGATTTTAATGGAAATTGTCCAAAATGACCTGATAGTCCATGAGCATCAATTGATTTTAAACGAACAATGGTCATACAATTCACTTTAATTTGAGAGATAATAATGACAACCTGCATTTACAAAGAATTATGGAACCAGAATATGATTATTTTAATAATTCAAATACAAGAAAGCAACAACATGAATTACATTTTTCAACAAATGCTTCAACGTATTGGGAAAATGATGCCCAACACATGGCATATGATGGTTTTGTAACTTTTGTTATTAATCAAAGAACAAATAGACATATCCACATGTGCATGCATGTACACAGAGGAGTAACAAAAGAACCTGTGATATGGAGACTCCGTCTATGGAAAACATGGTTCCACATGAGTGTTGAAGACAATACAACAATACAATGGCATATATGTGTGAATCCAATTTGCTTTCAGATGACATATGTTTGTAACAATGAGAAAGCTCCTGCATAAGAAGCCATAAGCATGCAGCTAGTCATAATATAATCACAACAAAATGAACTGAACTCAAAAACTACATGCATTTAAAATATACCAGCCTTTCCACAAAGTTTATAATACTATCAGACGTGCTATTCAGCAAAAACCTTGCTAGTATTCGGCCAGCCAAAACTATCTCAGATGGCAGTACCACAGGCCAATGTACACCTCGGCATTCATGTTTATGTTCAGTAATATCCTCAATTTCTTGTTCAGAATCATTGCTTTGGATAACTTCAGAAGCATATTCTCCA
>NW_025903298.1:8124-60753 GCF_018835915.1 Vigna umbellata
TATATATATATATATATATATATATATATATATATATATGCACTAATAAACTATTAAAAAATGATTAATCGTCTTCAATTGGACAATTCAAGATTCAATACATACAAATTATTAGCATAGGCTTAACCTAGAATAGAAACCTATATCTTTCCCTCTAAAATAAAACCTTTTAAAATAACAGTGGTATTTTTCATATTATTGGAAACCTTTATACACCGGTTCTTAGACAACTGAAGCTTATTCTTATATAGGCTTCAATTTCGTAAACAATTGAATCCTATATCTTTGCAACTCAATAAAATATTTTAAAAATGAATGGTATTTTCGAAATTATTGTGAACTTAAGTCTATAAGTGAATAGGCTTTGGATTTTCAAATAATTGAATCTGATAAGTTTATAATAATTTTTAAAATATCACCGCATTTTAAGGTCTCTCTTGCCAGAAAATTGAGACATATTGGATGAAGTTAAAAACGTTTTTTTGCATTGGTGAAAAGAAGCATGAGTAGCATGAACTTAATGAACAACTATCACAACAAGAAGTTCGAAATTAAATAAAAAAGTTTGTGAACTACCAAAAACACATAACAACACAAACAAAGACATTACAAATAAGAGCCAACTTAAGCCACAAAAATATAAAAAAAACAAGGAAACTTTTTTGGATCACCACAAGAAATTATTCAATTACCACCAGAACTTTACTAAATCAAGTAAATCCAACGATGACCTATGGATTTTACTAACATAAATAAATTTGTCAATAAATTTTTTCAATAAATTAAAATTTAAATTATCAACGAAAAAATTTGTTGATAAATTCTATTAACAAAACCTATTAGTAATTAAATATCTTAAAATTTGCCATGAAAAATCCATCAGTAAAATAAAATTTTGGTTAGCAATGAAATTCATCAATAAATTTGGTGTCAAATTTTTCGTCAAATATTATGAAATCCATCGACAAAAATTCATTGATAAAATAATAATTTTGATTACCAACAAAAAGTCCATTGATAAATCGAGCACCAAATTTTTCATCCAACATGATAAGATATGTCTATAAATTAGTTATAGACATAAGCAATAAGAAGAAGGTAGAAGGGGAGGAATAGAAGGATGATAAAAGGAGGAGTCAGAGGCGTGTAGGGATGGCGATGGTGACAACGACAACAACAACAACGGTGTTCATTGATCGATAGCATAACAATGTCAATGGTGGAGGTAGTAGTGGAAACAAAGGAGAAAAATGAAGAATGAGAGAAAGAGGAGTGTATTGTATAACTGTCCGGTCAGCCATGGACCGAGTGGTCAACCATTCGACAACGAAACAACTGATCGGTCAGACCACAAGTAAGACAAATTATTAAGAGTAATTTGGTTAAACTTAAATCAAGTCACTAGCATATGGGTCGTAATTGGGTCAACTGAAGTTCATCACGAAAGTCTATAAATACAGGTTTGATATTCAGGTAGTTGGATACTTTTATTACACATTTATTGCCGAAATTTTCCGCAAGTGACACCCGAGTGGACTGAACGGTACAAGAAGATTCGAGGACCATATTGTGACCTAAGCTTGGAGTCAAAGTACAATATGCGTGAGAAGACTTAACCTTGATCCCATAAACTGAAACAAGGAGGATAAGGAGGAGAATGAGGAAGAGGAGCCACTAACGACAACAACAAAGTCAGAAAACGGTGGAGGCAATTTTGATGGAGGAAGAGGATGAAGGGAGAAAAAATTAGAAGAAGAAATGAAAAATATGGGAAATAAGAACAAGAAGAAAGAAAGGAAAAGATGAATCAAATCGTAATACTTACCAATATATATTTATTGATGAAAATTATCTATGAATACTTTATCATCGATAGATCATCGATAATTTTGATTTACCATACATGTTATACATTACCGATAAATTTTGATAGCCTATAATATTAATTTTTCTTTTAGTAGATTATATATAGTTTGGAAAAAGTGATTTTATATCTTTTTTACATTAGTATAAAAAGTAAATGTAGTGATGACTATGACAATTATAATTCACTTAATAAGGGAAACAATGTGATACACGGTTAGCTTATGCTATATTATTTGGTTATCATTAACTAGATTATTATTTGATGAAAAAGATTGAGTCACTTGAATTTGTAAGCCTTAATTCCTTCACGGTTTTAAATAAAAGAAATTACCTCCAATACCGCCCAAAAAGAACAAAATGTTGATATATTCTTAGATTTAATAATCACAACAGAAAGTTGGAACATCAAAACATGATTCCTTTAGAAATTTAAAGGGCCTGACTTTATGGAGATTTTAAGAATTGGATAACCATCTTAGTAATTAGTAATGCCAACGGAACATTATAGGATTGTCCTACCTACCTACGCATGGATAACCATTATGCATTCTGTCAATTGTATCCCAAAATGTGGATGCCACCGATTCTACACGCTATGGAACTTTCTCAGTATCATCTATCACTCGGAAAAGCTTAATGGTTAATTTCGTATAAAGTGTAAAAGTGTTAATAGATAGTTCTTGTTGACGAAATGTTAGAGTGTTAATTTTCTCAGTATCCTTTATTAATGAATACTATTTGTTGTGTTTGGATATATTTTTTATTCTCTATGTTTGGAGTAGAAGATCGGAATTTTTTACCATTATTTTCTCTTTTTGTCCAGCTTAAGTTATCTGTGAATTTTAACAACTATCATTGATGTTCAAAATCATCTTAGTGATTCAAACACTTATGCTTGTACATGAGTGAAGGAAACAAGATGAAGAAAAATGGAGGGAGGGATGTAAATGTGTGAAATACTTTCTAATCCAGGTGCGGGCTTACTTAGTATAAAAAGGAACACTTTCTATATTGATTTTAAAATGGCATAGAAAGTTGAAACTTTCTATACTACCTATATCTATACTGGTTATCGATTCTAGAACTCATATGAAAAGTCTTTTTCGCTGGTATAAAATTTCTTTCTTACACTAGTGAACCTCCATAGAAAGTGACACTTTATATGGCGGTTGGATATACACCTATCGCAAAAAGTAATGTTTTAAAAATAACCATTACAATTTTTTCTAATTTTCTATGCCAATTATCTTATACCTAGCATAGAAAACACTTTTTATATAAATGCAAAACTGACATTAAACTTTTTATAACAAATTTAAAACTAAAATAGAAAGTGAAAATGTTTTTTGTCATTAATATTTATGATGAATTCAGAACCAACATAAAAAGTGTTATATAAAACATTCGGAATTTTCTAAGTATCTATCACTCAAAAAAGCTTAATGGTTAATTTCATATAAAGTGTAAAGTGTTATATATAGTTCTTGTTTACTGAATGTTAGAGTGTTAATTTTCTCAGTATCATTTATTAATGAATACTATTTGTTGTGTTTGGATATATTTTTTATTCTCTATGTTTGGAGTAGAAGATCGGAATTTTTTACCATTATTTTCTCTTTTTGTCCAGCTTAAGTTATCTGTGAATTTTAACAACTATCATTGATGTTCAAAATCATCTTAGTGATTCAAACACTTATGCTTGTACATGAGTGAAGGAAACAAGATGAAGAAAAATGGAGGGAGGGATGTAAATGTGTGAAATACTTTCTAATCCAGGTGCGGGCTTACTTAGTATAAAAAGGAACACTTTCTATATTGATTTTAAAATGGCATAGAAAGTTGAAACTTTCTATACTACCTATATCTATACTGGTTATCGATTCTAGAACTCATATGAAAAGTCTTTTTCGCTGGTATAAAATTTCTTTCTTACACTAGTGAACCTCCATAGAAAGTGACACTTTATATGGCGGTTGGATATACACCTATCGCAAAAAGTAATGTTTTAAAAATAACCATTACAATTTTTTCTAATTTTCTATGCCAATTATCTTATACCTAGCATAGAAAACACTTTTTATATAAATGCAAAACTGACATTAAACTTTTTATAACAAATTTAAAACTAAAATAGAAAGTGAAAATGTTTTTTGTCATTAATATTTATGATGAATTCAGAACCAACATAAAAAGTGTTATATAAAACATTCGGAATTTTCTAAGTATCTATCACTCAAAAAAGCTTAATGGTTAATTTCATATAAAGTGTAAAGTGTTATATATAGTTCTTGTTTACTGAATGTTAGAGTGTTAATTTTCTCAGTATCATTTATTAATGAATACTATTGGTTATGTTTGAATATATTTTTTATTCTCTATGTTTGGAGAAGAAGATCGGAATTTTTTACGATTATTTTCTCTTTTTGTGCAGCTGTGAATTTTAACAACTATAATTGATGTTCAAAATCATCTTAGTGATTCAAACACTTGTGCTTGTACATGAGTGATGGAAACAAGGTGAAGAAAAATGGAGGGAGGGATGTAAATGTGTGAAATACTTTTTAATCTAGGTGCGGGCTTAACTGGTATAAAAAGTGACACTTTATATATCGATTTTCAAAATGGCATAGAAAGTTGAAACTTTCTATACTACCTATATCTATACTGGTTATCGATTTTGGAACTCATATAAAAAGTCTTTTTAACTGGTATAAAAAAGTCTTTCTTACACTAGTGAACATCCATAGAAAGTGACACTTTATATGGCGGTTGGATATACACCTATCGCAAAAAGTAATGTTTTAAAAATAACCATTACAATTTTTTCTAATTTTCTATGCCAATTATCTTATACCTAGCATAGAGAACACTTTTTATATAAATACAAAACTGACATTAAACTTTTTATAACAAATTTAAAACTAAAATAGAAAGTAAAAACTTTTTTTGTCATTAATATTCATGAATTCATAAAAAGTCTTATATAAAACATTCAGAATTTTCTCAGTATCATCTATCACTCGGAAAAGCTTAATGGTTAATTTCGTATAAAGTGTAAAAGTGTTATAGATAGTTCTTGTTGACTGAATGTTAGATTATTAATTTTCTCAGTATCACTTATTAATGAATACTATTTGTTGTGTTTGGATATATTTTTTATTCTCTATGTTTGGAGAAGATGATCGGAAATTTTTACAATTATTTTCTTTTTTGTGCAGCTTAAGTTATCTGTGAATTTTAACAGCTATAATTGATGTTCAAAATCATCTTAGTGATTCAAACTCTTGTGCTTGTACATGAGTGATGGAAACAAGATGAAAAAAAATGCAGGGAGGGATATAAATGTGTGAAATACTTTTTAATCCAAGTGCGGGCTTAACTAGTATAAAAAGTGACATTTTTTATATAGTTTCAAAATGGTATAGAATGTTGAAACTTTATATACTACCTATATCTATACTGGTTATCAATTCTGGAACTCATATAAATAGTCTTTTTAACTAGTATAAAAAAAAATTCTTACACTAGTGAGTATTCAAAGAAAGTGGCACTTTATATGACAGTTGAGCATACACCTATCGCAAAAGATAATGTTTTACAATAAATATTACAAGTTTTTCTAATTTTCTATGCCGATTATTTTATACCTTAGAAAACACTTTTTATATAAATACAAAACCGACATTAAACTTTCTATAACAAATTTAAAACTAAAATAGAAAGTGAAAACTTTTTTTTTCATTAATATTTATGATGAGTTGAGAACCAACATACAAAAAAGTCTTATATAAAACATTCGCTCCTATAATGTTCTTTTATAAATAAAGGAAAATAATTATTACCCAAAATTATATCATAAATATCCAATAGAATGATTTTCTAAGATCTTTTAGGAATTCCATTATATACCATTAAGGACAAGAAATCAGCCGCAATGATTTAGGAAAGCTAATAAAATAACGAGATAAATTTCATATTCAATATTCAGTCTTGTAATACCATCTATAGGTGTACGTTAACTATATATTTAGATTTAGTGGCATTGAAATTTTTGTAGACGATTTTTCCATTTTTTTTCTCAATCTTTTATGCTTGTTCATTAAATCTCGAAGTGGCGCTGTTAAAAAACTACGGGGTTAAAACTGGTCATACAATTAGTATATTGTCAACTTTTATTTAGGGTTCATTTTTAATTGATTATTATATTAATTCCAAGGCATACAATGGAAAAACATAATTTCAAATTTCTAGAATATTTTTAAGTTTAAAGTATTGTCTTTATATTTGCTTCTTCTCGGATTAATGCAAGTGGTATTAAACCGATATTTTTGGCATAAAAGTAATATATCATATGTACAGGGGACACATGTAAATCCAGAAATCTACTAAATAAAACATTCTAATAATGATAAAACATAGTAGTAAGACATAAAATATGTAATTTGATATTATAGTTATTCATGAAATAACCATAATAATAAAACATATTTACAACTTTTATATTACAGAAGTAAATCGTTATATAACCTTTGAATATCTACAAATATTCACATAACAATCATGTTTAGGGCTTTGAAACATCTTCATGCTCCATCATCAAGTCTAAATTGTCTCCTAAAATATCTTCTGCTCACACCAAAACGATGATCATAGCCAAAGATTTAAACAAATACATGGATAAGATAGTGAATAAAATAATGTTTCATACTTCAATTTAAAGTAACACTTAACCACAAATTAACAACAAGTAATTCATACCATTCCAAGACTTCTATACTCTATTATCCGGATATAATGCTGATATAGACTACTAAAGGCATGCACTCCTACAAATACTACTAAAGGCATGCACTCCTACAAATACTACTAAAGGTAGTATTTATACTCTACAAAGTTATAAACAAGGGTAAGTTAACCTACTATCCATAAGGTAAATCTTCTACTCCTAAATCTCATCGGGCTTGGATGAAGACCTCCTGTCATTCTTTCCGCCAAACTATTCAACTCTACATGAGTTAAATAATTGGTAGAATATCAAGATACCTTCTTACCATAGTCTCTCTATCAAGCATTCTCTAACTTACTAAAATATAGAATCTCTCCTTGAGATTCTTCTCTTCACACACTTTCCTCATACTTCTTTCAGTCAAACATGATAAGCCATGAACCATCCACAAAAGAATCAAAATAGCCCCAAACAAGTATCACAAAACACATAAACTAAATAAAAACCAAACCTAAATCGTTGGAGCTCAATGCCACAAATTGGCGCTTAGTGCTACCGCATCCAGAGGGCTGGCGCCCAACGTCCTGTTACCCGAGAGTTGGCACTCAGCATCATGACAAATGCTCTACCTCTATTTCTTTGACCTTAAACACTTCACCCTCAATTTCGAATACTCCTTAGGACCCTATAAACACTAAGAAACCACTGGAAACGCCACTATAACTCAAATTTGCCACCGAAACCAAATTAAGATCTCTAAGCTACTTTATCTCATTTCTACCTCTTCTACTACTCATGTTACTAATTTTGCTGCACAAACAAGTTTATATTGACTCAATAATGGATCCTAAGTCAACATCTGCTCCGTAAAACTACCCTTTTTCATATTCACTACCCAACACCCTCTTAATGGACTTGAATTCACTTCAACCAATCCTCACCAACACTTTTCTGCATAATAAACCAGACTTTTACTGGTTTAATCACTCTCACAAGTCCAAATGGACTTCGAAAAAACCCCTAAACATTCCTTTTTTCCAACCCACTACTTACTCAAAAATCCACTTACCAAAACCTCAAATTTTCACTACTAAAAACCCTAAAATGATGCATAATTCATTCCAAAACACACCTAAATGGTGACCAACCAGTTCTACCCAAGAACTTTTCTGTCCTAGGGCCCAAAACAGTCCTAAATAAACCTTAGACCAATCTCAAAGTAAAGTTTATCCAAAATAACCCATATCTAAATTTTCACCTATCAAACACCCCTCCCCCCAATTTTTAGCCCCGAAATAACTTATTATTTTTGTTGAATGCAAAACAGTATTATATAACAGTTTTACAGCTTCTAAAACACCTAATTTATCATCTCAATTTCATCATACACAACCTTACATCAAAATCACGTTTCACCTCATTTTTCATCCAATTTTTCACATCATCAAACACATACAACAAATCACTCAACATGCTAAATTTTGCAATTCCATACAATTTTAGAATTCAATAAAGTTTATAACAGACCAACATTAACTATAACCTATTTATTAAACAAAATCAATTGAAAACTAGCTTCCCTTACCTTTTTTGGCATTTAACCGATTCTACCCGTTCAAAAGCTCCTCTAAAGCGCCAAAACCTTTATTAGCTCCTACAGATACTTAGAGTCTACCCTTAGCATCACTGATCCACAAAGAGCCTTAGAGAAGACCCAAACTCCCCAAGATGACAAGAACCCCTCACATGCAAGCACTATAAATTTAGGGAAAAAGGGGTAAAATTTCAATATACTCTTTAGTTGAAATCAATTGGACAAGAAGGAAGATCTCGCCTCAAATTCCTCAAACGGCTTTGGATCTTCAAACAGATGAGAGAATTATGAGAATCTCTAGAGAGATTGTTGAGAAAGTTTAAGGGAAAGAGTTATAGAGAAATAAAGCTTTTAGATAAATAAAACTCTTTATTATAAAATTCTATTTATACTATGTATATTTTCTAAAATAAAATAAGAAAATATCATTATTTAAATACTCTGTCATTTCTAATACTCGATTTATAAGGGTCTTATAACACTTTTGTAAGAGAGAGTCAAATAAAACCTATAATTGAATGTTTCTTAACGGCGAATTTGCGAACGATGTTATATCAGAAGACGTTAAATTTACGTCGAATTTTGTTAATATACAACATTAACTTAACGTCGAATTTTGTCAATATTTGACGTTAATCAATTTTATTTAATCTTTTTTTAATTAATTGTGATCCTTTTTTACAACTCTACGAGACCTAAAAAGCAAAATAACAACAAATTTCAGTTTTTGGTATTTTATAAAGCATGAACTATGAAAGTGTAATATAGTATCAACAACAAACAATAATAACCAACAACAAAAAAGTTCAATCAAACAACAACAAACAAGTTCAACTAAACAACAACAACAAACAAGTTTAATAAAAAACAACAAAAAAGTTCAACAAATAAGTTCATCAAAATGAAAACGAAAACTAACCTTCAATAGGTGGGTTTGTCGGAATAAAGTTTTGTCATAATGAGAGAGAAAGTAGAATGCGGAAGGACAAGAGCACGAAAATAATCGGTTAAAACAAACAAAAATCATACATAAAAACATGCATTTGTATCAAATGAAAGAAAGATTACATGTGATGCTTGTCAAACTTCGTTCGAGAAAAGTTTGAGAAGAAAAGAGGGTATAGCGCACTAAGATAAAGTGAATGAATTTTCAATCTCCCGCTCAATTTTTTATTGAATTCACTAATCTTTTGACGTCGAATTTAAAAGTCATTCGACGTTTTATATCTTTTTACGTCGAATTACAATTCTAAACAACGTTTAATAATTGCATATATTTATAAAAATGTCATCGCTCATTTTTAACGTTGGTTATTTCGTGGTTGAACGTTGAACGCGTGACGTTATACGTTGTTTTATACTAGTAAAAATTGTGGCTGAGTTTTTTTTCTAGTTTATTAGAAAAACTTTTAATTTAATTTCAAATTGAATAAATATACTGTGATATGTCTCTGCGTCTGCTTTACTAGATTTGAATGATTTTTATATGAATAAATAAGCAAGATTTTTAAAAATTTAAAATTTTGTTTAAGTCTGTAAAGGGTCCGAAAGCAAATAAAATTTATACCATTTCAATACTTAATTCGAATAAGTGCACAATGAGAAGATATGTTAAATCATTATTTATACATTTTAATTAGCCAAAATTGTTTATATATTGTTACAGGATTGGTTAAAAAATGAAGCATCAATGCCATTTCTTTTCAATTGATTTTACAAATTCACTTTTCCCTACATGTTTCTATCATGTTTTTCAGCAAATCGGACTAAATATTCTGTCTTACCCCCATCATGTTTTTGGTATATATGAGAGAAGAAAAAAAAATAAAGAGAGAAAAGGAGATATACGTGATAAATAACGTAATAATATAAAAAATAATTGCTAATAAAAGTAGTGAAAATGAAATCGTAGAGAAACTATATGTATGAACATAATCATAAGAGTATTCCATAGACACCAATCATCTGACCTATTTTATTTTAAAAGTATCATATATGTACCTTATTTGAAACACAAGGAGAGAAAAACCATTAATGATAAAGTTTTCAACTCCAATTCAATTTAATTGATTTTGGGCCACAACAGTTTAACAAATAAGGATTAGAGGTCGTGGAGAAATTGATTTCCAAGTCATGTTCCTAAATAGACTATTTAGGTTATACAAGAATGATTTAAAAGTTCTACGTTAAATAGAAGTAAAAAAGAAAAATAGTACATAAACAAAATAATTCAAATATGAATTTTAAAATTTTATACTAAAGAGGGTGTCACAATTTATTATATATGATTTTCTTGGGATTCATTGGTATTTAAATCTATGGTGTATATCTCTTACAAACAAATCCTCCGAACAAATACACCAAAGCATCGTGTAATAATTACTTTTTTTCTCTGCGAGTTCCATATGGTAAGTGTTTGTTTGGAAGGAAATGAATCCCCCAAACTAATTATTGACCCAATAGACGTAACATATGTAGTTGAAAGCACGCAAAAAGCATAGACTCAAGCACACAACTTTAGTTATTATCTAGACAACCGCCATGTTTCTGGTACAATGATAACGGTTGAGTTTCAAATCTTAAACATAGGTGTTAGAAACATTTAGGGACGAGAAATGTTGATGTTTCTGACGCGACTGTGAGAGGGTTTGTTGTGTTTAGGAACAGTAATGGTGAGAATCCCGTTTTCCATGAAGGCTTTGACGTGGTCGACGAGTGAGTTTTCGGGGAGAGTGAGGCGCTGGATGAAGTGGCCGCTGGAGAGTTCTACGCAGTGCCAGCCTTCTCGCTGCTCCTCCTTCTCCACGCTCTTACCGCAAACGATGCAGAGAACCCTGTCGTCGTCCACCTCCACACGCACATCGTTGCGCTTGTACCCAGGAAGGTGCGCCTTGTACACGTGCGCCTCCGGAGTCTCCTTGAACTCGATGTGGGAATTGAGGATGGGTGAGGGCTCGGCGGGAAAAGCCATGAACGGTGGCGGTGGGTTGGCCTGTGTGAGGCCCATGGAGTGGTGTTGCTGGGCTTGGTATGGGTCCCAGGTTGGTTGATTGGGTGCGTCAGTTCTTCTTCTGTTGAAGAACTTACGAGGGGAAAGGTGGGACATTTGATTTTCTTTCTATGTTATGACGATGGTGGTAGCGTTCTTGTGGTGCTGAGGAATAGAAGATGCTGCTCTAAGCCAATGGAGAAGCACTTATTTATAAGCCAGGGAATGTGGTTAGAAGATATATATACACACTCGCCACCCAAATTTTATATTAGATTCATTTTTTGTCAACCATTTTCTTTCGCATTGGTAACTAAAAGCGGTGTTATTTATTTCATAACGTGTTAAGTAAATATGATATATTGTCTTGCTAATTAAAAAAGGTGTAATTATTTCATATCATTTATATAAGTGTTAGGTAATTTGATATGGTAAGAGAAGTTTACTTATTATCTTAGGACAAATAAATAATGGATTGTAGTAATTTTAACTAAAGATTAAAATATTAAAATTATGCTAAATTTAAATATATTATTTGATCTTTTAAAATTGTTGATCAACTTCTACATTATAAATATTACTTTTGAGTGATTCTGATTATTTTTTATTATTTCAGATAAAGAAACACAAATACAAGAAAAAGAAACGACGTTTATTTTACACACGAAATATGTTATAAAAAGAGAAATTTCTTAACATTGGTTATAAATCACAACAAAAAGAGCAATATTTTCGATAAAAAAAAACAAAGTACTAAATCATAAATAGAAAATAAATAAAAAAATTGAAACGATGTATCCTTTCTAATTTAAAATAATTATTTAATATTAAAGGTTGACGTAAAAGTTTATTTAATATCTACCTGTTAATATATATATATATATATATATATATATATATATATATATATATATATATAATTAGAATTAAAATAAAAATGTATATGAATTCCTAAACTTCATGCTCAAGCAAAGAGTATTTCTCAACTCAGAGTTAATGGTACATAGAAGCCGATTGAGTAAATTACTTCTACGAAAAAATTAAGAAAAAAAATTATATATACATTTTCATCCACTAAAATTAGTTTATACATAGATTAAAAATGACTTTTTAGAACAATCATTAATTGTTGTTTACTAATTAACTAATAAAATGTCAGTTTTAGGCTATAGAAATGTTAACAGGCGGTTTTGTTAAATGGTATGAATTTTATTTGATGAGATTTGTATGAATTCTACTTTAAATATGCGATGCCATAATGCATACTGGTAGGATAAGAACGTGCTTTTATAGGATTTATTCTGATGACATTTTGTATGGTTATTATGGTGTAGTTCTTGAATTTCTTCAATTCCATTAGGAATCTACTTTGCAATATGATGGGACTGTGGAACAATAGCAAAACATAAAATATGAAATGGTGCAGAATATATCATAAATGGCTTAGCTGGAGGTTCCTTTTCAACATCCACCATCAAGTTGTTTCTGTTTAATATTCCAAGATTCAGATATTTACGAACTATGTTTTAAAATGTCACAGGAGGAACAACGCCAACTTATTCAAATGAATATGAATTCTTTTTCTTCAAATAAGAGTTTATGCCTTGATTTATATCAGAATATGAAACTGGTTCTGCTTTTGTCACGAAGCTAATCCAGAATATATCCCACTCCCACTCTGTTTGATTAAAAAAATATATGTATGTTATGATGAATAAATAGTACAAGAAAAATGTATTCTTGGGGGTGACGTAAATGTTGAGTAAAATTTCTAATTAAATACATTAGAATTAATTAATAATTATCTTGTACAAGGTTTTTAAGAAGGTTTATTTGTGAAACTATACAATAGTGTCTCGAACTTATGAAATTCCTTCAAGCGAATCTATAGCTTTAGCACTCTGAACACCAAGTTGTGTTTAATTTGAAAATAAGCTCAGAAAGTTGAAGATTTTGTGAATTATCCAAGTCCCCTTCTAGGTGACTAGTTCATTTTTGGACGATGGAGGGAAAAAACCAATGAGCTGCACTAGCTTCTCCAAGTTATGCTTTCAAGGAATTCAGAGTCATTCCAGTGCCTTCTCTTTTAATGTATGCAGAGGCTTTGCTTGTATTCCTCTTTCTCTCTCTTCATTACTGCTATATCTTTGTTTCAGGGTTTTTTTCTTGTCAAATTCCATTATGTAGAATACCAATATTCAACTATTTGCTTCAATCAGTCTTTCTTTTGTAGGTTGTAACTTGTAACAAATGTTGGTTGCTTGGTTCTTCTCGTGAGATGCCTATCTGATAAGGCTATCAAGGTGAATGTTACAAACAGATTTCGAAAGTAGAAGTTATAAAACAAGTTAGCAATAGTTAGGCAGTTTATAAGTGGTTAGTGAAAGTTATTAAGTATAATAGGGGTTATCTTTTAAGGAGGAAATTGTCCCTGCGGGCTGGGTGTGTATTTTCATTCTAGAACAAGGCTTGTTCTGTGTAGAAAGGATTTCCTTCTTTTGAAAGTTGTTGGATGTTTTCTGGATTATGTATTTCTTAATTAAAGCATTATCTTACATTGTGCACTAAGATTTGTGTGTTAATTTTTCTAACTGAATTTGAAATCTGGTTTTTTATTTCTAAACAACTTAACAATTTGGTATGACCTACCAAATCAAAAACACCAAAAGAATCAGAGAGTAGAGTAAGCACAGTAGAGAAGACAATTGAGGAAACGAGGGAGAAATCTAGAACCAACTTTCAAAGGCTCAATGATATGCTGGAGAATGTTATGCGTAGACTTGAGAATATTGAAAAGGGGTCTGAAGATAGCAAAGGTTTTGTAAATGAGGATAGAGTAGGAAGAAGAGAAGATATTGATGACGAATAGGAGGAAGACAAAAGGTAATACTAGCATGGGTGGATGAAAAAAGTGGAACTTCCTTAGTTTGAGCGAGGGGATCCAATTCGGGTGGATATTAGTTTTCATTTAAAGTTGAGTCGAGAAAAATGAAACTGATATTATCGTTGAAATTCATATTAATGGATGTTTCAATGATAATATTAATTCCATAATTCCATTCTTCTCGACCACAAATACCATAATATCTCCTTCCTTTAACATATATTGGATGCAAAATTTCTTTCATCCTTATTCAAACTTTGTGGAATTATGTAAGTGGAAATAAAAACTTTGCACACTCTTTTTGACTCTTGAATGCATTGTGCAAAATGTTTGACTGTTGAAATGCGTTGAATAATGTTTCAACGGTTTCTACACCGTTTCATTCATAAATGAAATGAAAATGTAATGTTTCCACAAAAGATTTCGGTTTCCATTGAATTATTTCATGTGACATAAGGCCGGTCAAAAATAAATTAAATTAAATTTGCATATTGACCAAGTAATTAATAGCATACAAAGTAATTAAATTAAATTAATAGAGAAACATATTTAAATATAGCATATTGACAAAGTAATTAATAGCATACGAAGTAATAAAATTAAATTAATAGACTTTAAAGCACACAAGTTCAGTTGACCTCAACAAATGGTGGAACGGTAGTTCGATGAACAGAGCACATCCAATAAGCACTGTCTGATAACGAAGAAGATCCACGAGGGAAGTTTGAACCTAGAACATGTACCAAAACACGAACAATAAATCTTACGGTAAACACACGATGACACTTTGACACAAACACCGGTGGACAAATGGTTACAACTGTGAGGACCTCAAAAATTAAAATTAGAAAGCTGATGGGTGTATTACGTTAATGAACCAGATTTTTTATGTTACTCACTAGTATAAATATAATTTTTAGAACATCCTGGTTCATTAGTCAAATCCTTCTATTTCTCTCTAAAACTCGGTTCTTTAAGTTCTCTGTCTTCTCTCTACCATTCCTTCTTTCTGAACCATTTGATTTCCGGTCAGGTGGCGCCCAAGCATCCACAAATTAGAGGGCTCCGTATTTGACCGATCATTTTCTTCATTCTGACAGGTAAGTTGATTTTCCCTCTTCTCCGCTGTTCTAGAACCTAACACATGCAATCTTGCTGGTTGCATGTGTCTTGTACTTTTCTCTTTTCATTCTCTGCTCAATCCTAGCTCTAAGAGTTGTTTCTATCACCAATTTGGTGGTTTGTAGGGTTTTGTTGATCTCTTGTTGTGTAAGGTACTGTTGAGGAGTTCTTGTAAGCTGGGCAGTTCAACTTTGAGGTAAGGGGTGCTAGAATATTTATTTAAATTGGTTGCATGAGGTGTATGTATACTGAATTATGAATTGGTGTACTGTTTGGAGTTGTATTTTACGTTTTTGAGTATATTGTGTGGTATGTGTTGAAATGTGAAATATGTGAACTGTGCTGTGATGTTATGAACTGAGTGGATGAGTTTAATTTATTGTAATTGATTACGTTGGGAGTGATTTGGGGTGTGAAATCTGTTACAACATTGTTTAGATAGAAAGCATAGTGAATTGGTAGTGTTTTAAGTTATTTTGGAGGAAGTGAGATAATGAATCTGAGAATTAGAAGTCTAGGGCTCTTGTAGTGTGTTGGGACAGTATAGGGAGATTATTTGTGACTTGTTAGAGTCATCAAATTGGTCAAAAATAGGTGCAAAGTAGTAGAATTGGTTTTGGGTCCCTAAGTTGTGGAAATTGGTGTTTTAGAGTTGAATTTGAGTCTTAATCACTCTAGATTGGTAGTAAGGAGGGTTGGGATCATCTAGATAAGTTTAATTAAGTATAAAACATGAATTAGGGGTGTTAGAAGTTGGGGTAAATGACTATAAATGGTAAAGGATGTGTGAGTTGCATAATCCTGCAGAATTTGCGTTCTACAGATTATGCAGACTCGTTATGCGAATGGTCTCGCATAGCGAGTCCCTGCAGAGGGTGCTCTCTGTTTGAGTCATTCATTGTGCGAGCTGGTGTACTGTGCGAATGATTGGAGGGTGTTGCTCTTTGTCTGGTGATTTGCATAGCGACACTGGTGATGGTCTGGAGCTGCTAATATTTTAATTCGAAAGGCGAGTTTGGACGCATAGCGAGTCTTTGGGAGGGGTAGTCTCTGTTTAGGCTCTCGCATAGCGATCTGAGTGCGCTATGCGAGAGGTTTGAAGTCTGGTGCATCTGAGAGTTAATTCGCATAGCGAGAGGTGTCGTTGTGCGAGCAACTCATGTCTCGCCTTGCGAATCAGGTGTGTTGAGCGAATCATCTGAGTAGTATGTGCTTTTTAGTTCCTTATCTTGGTTTGGTTTGAGTACAATGTTGTTTGAGATGTAAAGTGTGATTGATGTATATGGTTAAGGTAAAAGTGTATGAATATAAGAGTTATGAATGGGTTTAAAGTGAAAGTGTGGTTAATGGACGTAATTCCATGATTCTCAAGGAGAGGATCCATGGTGGTGCCCTTTGTATGTTTAGAATGATGTGCATGGAAGCTCGGTCTTGGGGGTTATCCTGAAGCTCCAATAGTCTTTCTTCTCAATTAGAGAGGATCGATCTATGTCGTGAGGAGTATCAAGAGGTCTTAGTCTTGGAGGCTTCCACTATGCTCCAAGGCGTGGTACAAACTAACCTCGTGAGTGTGGTAGGGTGAAACTCATTGGCAATGGCTTTGCAAAACAGTAGAAGCTACCACGAGTGCATGACCCGCCATAGCTCGACAATCATTCTATGTCCGGATGAGTCAAGTTTAAAAGTGTAACAAGTTATGTTATGTGATCCAGTAACTTTGAATTAAACTTGTATGTTGTGTGTGATTGTTATAACATGATTTTTGTATATCTAGCTCACCCTTCTGCTTGTTTGTGTGTGGTGTGTCCTTTTTGCAATGATCATCCATTTGGATGTAAGCAGATATAAGTGAAGTGCCTCTAGAGCAGGCCTTAGAGGAAGATGACGCCGCTGCTTAGCCTAGCTAAGATTCTTAGATGTTTGTGTATTTTGAAATACTTAGTTGTGTTTAAAGTTTTAAATTACAACCATTTTGGAATTAGTGTAATCTTACTACTTTATATTGATTCCTCCTCTTTCTGTTCTATTATATTAAAATATGGACTATTATATTATATAGTTCTATATAATTTGGGATGTTACAACAAAAACTTAGCTCCTCAACAAAGAAATCTGATAACAAAAATAAATTTTGAGAACGAAAACCAATTTTGAATCAAAATAAAGAAAACCCCTAAACTCAAATCCATATAATTGAATTTTTCACGTCATTGTTTCTTTTTAAATTTAAATCATATGAACCAATCGTTTCTTGACACATGTCACAATGAAAAAATTATCATAAAAACGGAGTCATTATATCATTACCTTTTTAAAAGAAAATCATACTTAAAATCATACTCTAATCAAGTCCTAAAGACAGTTATTTTTTTCCTTTGTTAAATGGCGGTGACGATTATAGTTTTTCTTTTAAACATATCTTGGGGGTGAGAGTTTGAGAATAAATTCTTCTCTTCATCTTTTTGAATTGAATTTTTATTAAAATAATATATTATATTAAATATTAAAAGAATTATTTTTTAATTAAGTATTTGATTTAAACTTTATACATAATTAGAATGATGTGATTGTTACTTTGTATCATCATTCTTTATATTTTTCATAAATTTGAGTAGTTTTAATTGAATACATATTAAAAAATTTCACTCTATTTAAGTATCTAAAAATTTTATATTTTTTTAATAAAATCTCTATCACCCATTATAGTGACATAATCGTTTATTTGTAGTTTCAAGCATAAATCATGAACTTGGCCAATAAAAAAATAATTTATTTTTATAATAATAATTGCAGTCCATCATATTAAACTTCTTTAGTATCTCTGAAAGATTCTTCCTCTGGTGCATAACAACGTCCTTTTTAGTATAGGCAAACTCTAATCCCAAAAAATATGATAGGGTTTCCAAATCTTTCATGTGAAATTCTTTTTTTAAAGTTTGCTTGAGTGATTCAATACTGGTTGGACTACTACAGTAATAAGAAGATCATCCACATATAAGCAAATAAGAACTTCAATGATACTCACAATCTTAAACTATACTTCGTGTTCAACTGAACATTTCAGAAAGCCAACACAATGAATCAAATTGTCAATTATCTTGTTCTAGGCTCTCGGTGCCTGCTTGAGGCCATACCGAGCTTTCTTTAATTTCAAAACCTTTTGTTCATTCCTTTTACTTATGATACCAGGGGATGAGTAATGGAAACTTCTTCATCAAGTGCTTTGTTAAAAAACGGCTAATTTGACATCCAATTGTCATAACTTCCAGTTCTTCCAACTAGCCAGAGCAATAATCAATCTTACAATCTCCAATCTAGCAACTAGAGCAAATACCTCTGAGTAATTTATCCCCTCTTTCTGCATAAATCCCTTAGCTACTAATCTGACTTTATGCTTAGTAATTCAACCATATGGTTTGAATTAACTTAAAAAACCCATTTAACACCAATAGGAATCTTGTTATACGGTAATTCTACCATTTCTCAAGTATGATTCGTTTCAATGCTCCTTAATTCTTCTTCCATAGCTGATCTCCACACTTTGCTAGTGATAGCTTCATCAAAGCTAATGGGTTCTACATCCGCCAGGAGTGTCAAGTGTTGAACTAAATCACCTCTAAGATAGCACTATCAAGGTAAACTTGATAATTTGAGAGTTTTGAAGGAAACTTTTTATTCCTTGTAGATCTGTCATGCACTACCTTGAGACTCAACAGTCAATGTCTGTTGAGTAGTATCCTTTACAGGGATGCTTTCTTCCTATTCAAACTCAAACGTTGGAACCTTTTCAGATGCGAACTCACTCCATGATTTGGATTCATCAAAATGAACATCTTTACTGCAAGAGACTTGCTTTTTCTTGGGATTGTACAACTTATAGAAACTCGTGGAGTTATAGCGTACAAAAATTATGGGTTCAATTTTGTAATCAAGCTTCTTTCTCCTTTGTCCTGGAATATGTCAATAGCATAGTGAACCAAATATCTTAAAGTACTTGACAATTGGCTGGATACCAGACCATCCTTCTTTTGAACCTTTTTGTAGGACATATGTCAAGGACATAAACTTTTGTCACTGCGACTTCTCCCCAAAAACTTTAAGGAAGAATTTTCTGCTTAAGCATGGTTCGTACCATATTCATTATGGTCATGTTTCTTCTTTTCGAAATTCCATTATGTTGGGAGTGTAAAGAGCAGTTACTTCATGCATTATACCACGCTCCTCGCAGAAACTTTCCATCTGACAAAAATTAATTCACCTCCATCGTGAATCCTCAAAATCATGATAAATTTTCAAACTGCTTTTCCACTATAGCCTTGAATCCTTTAAAGATGTTCAATAATACTTCACTCTTTGATTTAATCAAATATAGCCATAACTTTCTACTAATGAAGGAATGTCAAATGGCCCACAAACATCAAAGTAGACAACATGTAGACAACAGTGTAAGGCCCGAAAGAAGTTATTGATTGCTTGATGATCCAACAATTATCACAATTTCTTTCGAATCATAATTGAGGGAAGACCAGGCACCATTAAATCTTTGAAATTTAAGTGGCCTAACCTTAGGTGTCATACCATGAATCATCTGACAAAACATAGCGGAGAAACATTGAGATTTAATGGTGTTCAGATTTACCTTAAAGATTATGTTTCTGGCCAAAGGAGCTTTGACAATCATTCTCTTTGTTGCATCATAAATTTTCAGAAAATCATTGACCATATTCATTGAGAACCATTTCTCCAAAAGTTGACCCATACTGATCAAATTACTCTTCATTTCATAGACATAAACCATAACCGAGATCACAACTTGTCTTCATCTTGCCTTGTAACTAACACATTCCCAATGCCCTCAGCTTGAATCACTCTATTATCTGCAAACCTTATTGTCTTCTTTATTTCATCAAAATTGACAAGCCAATTGAACACATCGAATATATATACCAAATTTCATCAGTATCAGAGGTTCTACAGAATTTTCTTCATTCTCTTCTTTGACCATGTGTGCTTGATAATCAGTGTGTGATTGACTTCCCTGATGGTCTATATTATTCGATGTAGCTACACATTCTGTGAAAAAATGGCCAATGCAATTACAATTATATTTCAAATTCTAGCTTATTATATAATAACATTCTATTTAAAATTAATTATTTATTTGGTTATATTAAATTCTCTAATTTAATAATTAAAAAATTATTTATTTCAATATTATAACACTGATTTGTGTATAATTGTATAGCGTCTCACCACCACGCCGAAGCAGTCCCTCTTGACGCAGATCGCAGCAGCCATTGGAAGCACTGCACATCGCGCTCAACCTCCAGCAGCTTCACGCATATGTACCAGCCCACTCATATCAGCGCTCCTTAAGCTTCACCGTTTCGTCTATGTCCGTCACAGTCACCACACATCGAAGTCGGAGCAGACCACACACCTCGCCGGAGAGAGACACGCCTCCATTACAGATCTGTACGGTTCCAGCGACGATGACAGTGAACGACTCTTCGATGAATCCTGCACGACAAATTGGGCTTGGGCCATGTGATCTAGCTGAGTGTTCCCAAATTTAGTTGTTGATTATTTATCACGTATTTTAAATAATTAATTTAATTATACCATAAAATATCAACAGAGAATAATTGTTAAATATTTTAAAAGCTGATTTAATTTATTTTATATATATTTGAAAGATATTACATCAATCTAAAATATTTTAAATATAAAAAAAAATTTGGTCCAAATTTTATATAAATAGACATAAGGAAAGAAAAAAAAAGAATCTCAACAATTTTAATTTTTATCATCATCACATCTCTGACTTTCCTTATTCTCTCGTTTACTCATTTATAATGTACATCATTTCATCAATAGAGTATTAAGCTTATAGGTTAATTCGATCGTAATTTTATTATGGAGTGATGATAGATTAAAATAATTTCGTTGTTTTTTTATTATGGTTGACGTTTAAATTTATCTATATCTTTTGTTTCTAAATCAAATAAAGAGTAACAATTTTATATTTTAGTTAATTAGCGAGATGTTCAAATTTATATGCATGTAAATTGAATGGATTTTAAATTCAACTAATACTTTACATTGATTTAATTTAGAAGCTTTCGCATTATTACATGATTAAATAAGTTATTACCAATAATTCAGACTTTATTTTAATTAAAGGTAATCACTCTCTAACTAAAATTAGTAAAGACACTTTACTTTGATTGTTTTTATAATCCTTTATTTAATTTTTTTTTAAATTTAGTTTGTTGCCAAAACTCCATTATTAGCCACATTTATATTCGCATTTTGTATTTTAATTATTTTAGGTGCATTTTAGTTGGTAGATTTTTAGGCATAATAACATATTTTTGTATATCATAGTAATTAATTTCAATTGCATTAGGTTATATTTTTATTTTTGTTTTTTATTATTTGTATTTTGTTATTTTAATCATTTTACTAGTACAAAATCATTGTATAACATCGTTGTTTTTCGGACTTTCAGGTGGAATTCGAAGTCGGCGTCATACTAGAAGACGTTAAATTGACGTTGAACATAGAACAATTCGACGTTAAACAAATTAACGTTGAATTTTGTCAATATTCGACGTTAATCATTTTTTTTAATTAATTGTGATCCTTTTTTACAATTTTACGAGACTTGAAAAAGTAGAAAAACAACAAAGTTCATTTTTTAGTATTTTATAAAACATGAACTATGAACGTGCAATATAGTATCAACCACAAACAATAATAATAAACAATAAACAAGTTCAATCAAACAACAACAACAACAAATTGGTTCAACCAAACAACAACAACAAACAAGTTCAACAAAAAAAATAACAAACAAGTTCAACAATTAAATTCTTCAAAACGAAAACAAAAACTAACCTTCAAAAGGTGGATTCGTCGAAATAAAGTGTTGTCACCAGTAAGAGAGAAATCATATTGCACATATGAAGGACAAAAACACGAAAATAATCGGTCAAAACAACCGAAAATCATACATAAAGTAGTTAATTAACATGCATTTGTAACAAATGAAAGAAATATTACATGTGATAGTCGTCAAACTTCGTTCTAGAAAAGTTTGAGCAGAGAAGAGGATATCGCGCGCTAAGATAAAATGAATGAATTTTCAATCTCCCGCTCAAGTTTTTAGTGAATTCACTAACCTTTTAACGTCTTACGCTGGGATATTCAACGTTTTATATCTTTTTGAAGTCTAATTATAGGGAATTTAGCGTCATGCGTAAATACATTTTCATTTTGGCGACAAGCATTTTCGCAAAATTTACCCAATATAATAAATTGACGTCGAATTATAATTTTAAACGACGTCTAATAATTGCATTTATTTACAAAAATGTCACCGGTCATTTTTAACGTGATTCAATGGTTGGATGTTGAACGCGTGACGTTATACGTTGTTTTTGCACTAATGTTTGCTTTGGTTTTCATAAGAATCAAATTGTTTAAAAATTAATTTCATATACAAATAGGGTTAACTTTACCTATCTAAATTGTTAGCTATTGGCTTAGCAATACTGAGTTTATTATAGTTAAAGTAATATTAATTTGATAGCGTTAACAAAAACTTATCAGAAAATAAAAAAACTTATAAACTAAATCAATGAGTTTTATGTAGAGCTGTCAAAATGGGCCACCCGACCCGACCCGGCCCACCACAGGTTGGTCACTTAGTGAGTCAACCGAATCCAGCTCATTTATTAGCGAGCCAAAAAAATTCGAACCCGGCTCGATCCATCATGGGTTGGTGAGTAAACGGGTTGGCTCACTGACTCACTTAATTACAATTTTTTTAAAATAAAAAAATTACAAACTTTCTATAATACAAATTTAAACAAATTTCACTCCCAAATTTCACTAACATGGGTGTTTAATTAATTTTGAAAATAAGAAACCTAAATAATTTTTTCAAGCAAAAACAAAATAATAAATATTTTTTTTATAAAATTAAAATTAAATTTTAATAAAATAAAATTAGGTAGGAGGGTTGGTAGACCAACCCGGTCCACCACGGGTTCAACCCGCATGAACCGAGTTTAAACGAGTCGGGTTGAAATCTGACCCGCATAAAAAAAATATAATATTTTCTAACCCAACCCGACTCAAACCCATGGTGAGCCGGGTTAACTCGCGGATTGTGACCCATTTTGATAGCTTAGCTTCATGACCAAATTACAACAACCAATACTATTCGATTTTCCAGATAGCAAAATATATAATCATAATTTAACTGTGTTAAATTTGTTTGACTTGTCAAATAGAATTTCAATAAGACATTTTAAGTATTTATATTGTTTAACATGATCCACTTTATGAGAGTAAAATATCATTTAACATATTAAAAAATTTAACAATGTAAAATTATATTTATTTATTATTAAAATTTAAAAATCAAAATATATTAAAATTTGAAATAAAAATGAATGATAATTTCGTATCAAAGTTAGAAATTATAAACACGTTTAATCTTATAAAATTATACCTTTTAGATTTTCACAGAGACATAAGTATGTTATTGATTAGTTAGTTTTAGATTGAAAACTTTTTTTTTTCTGTCTAATATGAAAAAGAGAAGAAAAAGAATAGCTGCCTTTATTTTTTCGTGATAATCAAGAAATATTTTGCCACGGTGATTGTGGCAAAATCTCATTCAGGCACTACTGAACGCAATGAATGGTGAGACCCTTAACCACAATTGGCAAAGGGCACTGCCATATTTAAGTTCGTCTAGGTTACGAGACTGTGATGCAAGTTGCAACGTCCTCCATCTCCTACTCGTCCCAATTAACCCTTTACTTATCAATGTCTATATACACCAGCTTTTCTGTGCTGACACGTATGTGCTAACATAGTTACACGTGGTTTCTTATATACCTCTTTTTTTTAAAATTAATTTTATAATTTTATGGTGAAAATTACATAATCTATGTAATCTAGAAGATATATTTATCTAATATTTTTAATTTGAATGTAAGATATATTTTAGAAAGATTTTGACACTAACATAAAAATAATCTATTATGTTACTGAATTTATATCTAATATATATGAATCAGATTTGAAAAATGGAGGATGATATTTAAAAATTAAATAGACCTAAATGGAGAGAAAATTTCACTCACAACAAAAGTCCCTACATGAAGGTAGAAAGCCTTTCTCATGGATGGATGAAACCAGCATGGTAATGCATTTTAGGGTTTAAAAGTCTCTCATGATATTGCATTTATCATTTTCAAAATAACGTGGAAGAGAAGAAAAATTCCACTAAAAATAATTGACCTGGTTTTCCAATATAACAATTATCTACAGATATGAATTTATAATACGATTAGAAAACAATTTGAAAGAAAACATTTATTTTCCTAAGAAATAGCGTATATGATATATTTTTGCAATGGAAAATTTCTAATAAATGGGTTTCATGTTCCCCCATAAACATGTTTCAACGTAATAAATTCTCAATAGAAATATGCAAACCCTTTTCCATTTTGAATTAGCTCTTAATTACCAAGTTGTCCTTAGAGTTGATAAGTGAGGAAATGACGACATCATACATAAAAGAAATTGGATGAGGGCGATGTGGCGGTGGCGACAACATAATTTCATTGAGTGGTAGGGCAACATAAGAGCGGCACATGCTTTGGAACCCCACCACCACTGCATGTGCATGTTTCTACAATTCAATTCTGTCACTCTCACCAATGATCCAATCTTCTACGATTTGTTTTCTCCAGTCTGAACCCTTTCTTTCATCGGGAACTTCGTGGTTAACATTTGCTTAATGCAGGAACAAAGAAAACGATTGCACAGAGAGGTTCACACCTATAGTTTCCATTTCTGTATGCATATCATTAATACCAAAAGGAATCTACTTCATTCAAAATCTGTATACTTCACGAAATATATATATCATTTAAAACTACAAATTTATATATAACGAATATTAGTGATAAGTTTCTTAACACGTAATACATATTTGCGGTTAATTCAAGTATATATTAATGTTAATTATTTAAACTGAGTTATATAACCACTTTGCCATGCAATCTACATTTCATTTAATAAAGCACAGTTGTAACTTATCGTTCTGTTACATAGAAATTAATAACCTAGAATCTTTGTTTTGTATATACGACTTCAATAAAGCAAGTTTGTTTTTTAGCTCCTAAATTCTTTGCACTGCAAAATATTCTGTATAGCGATACATTAACATAACTTCATTTTCTAATTAAAAACTTAAGGAATAAAAACTTAAGGAATAATTGGATAATAAAAACTAATTTTTAGACAAATATACACACAACAGACATTAGAATCGAACTTAGCTCTACAAACATATGAAGAAAGGGTTCACTTATAAGGTTATACTTTCTTGGACTACTCCTAGACAACAACAAAAACTGTCATTGGGGGCTATGCTAAGTCATTGCTCAAGCTAGTTGCTTTCTAGATAAGAATGATAGTTCAAACCTATAATATTCAAGTCGTGTGAAAATATGGTTCGCTCAACGAATTACAAATTAGAGAACCTTGTTTTTAGGTCTTGTTATGCGAGAATGAAGTTGTTGGATAAGAATGTTGACCCTGATACAAAATGTGGGTATTTAATCATGTTTCTAAAAAGGTTTTAAGGGATTTCCTCATTTTGCACGAAGAAACACCTTGACTTCTTACGAGAGGCTTTTAGAGGCTGCTAAGGGTGTTGGGAAACTTCTCTTCTCCTTCTTAAGTCTCGTTCTTCATCCATATAGGTTTTACCCCTATTGGGTTGGAGAGGATAATGGGTTACAAAATTTGAGGTGGAGATGTGAATGGGATACGCAATTAGAGCATGGAGGAATTCTGAAAAACCTTGGGAGAGACATTACTTCTAGTTTGTGGTTGTAATATCTTCCCTATTCTTCAATTTTGTAAAATCATAGGTTTTTAACCTGATTAGTTATTTCTATATGTTGATATTAGATGTAAAATAATGAATTCTTGTATAAAATTGTGTTGTTAATATATATATATATATATATATATATATATATATATATATATATAATTTTATTTTTATGTTTCCTTTTCCATAAAAGTTTAACCATAACATATTTATTTAATATACATTGTGAATCTTATATTTTCTTTGTTTATTTCTATTTCATCATTAAGGATAGAGTCACGAAGAAAATATAAAAATTTAAAACAAGATTATTGTTACAACATTTATACGTATTTTTTTTAAGATTTTATTTATGTGGATTGGCTCACATGTCCATATGGGCCAATCATTATACAAAACAAACCAACAAAACTAACATGTGATTCTTAAGTGGAACAGGTCAAAGTGACTTACTTTTTGTGGGTTAAAGGACAAGGCAAAATATGTGAAATAAACTAGTATAAATAGACTTTATTTTCACTAAGTCTTCGTTCTCAATTTTTTTTTTACCTTGGATGAAACTTAAAACTTTTGTGAACTAGTTTTAAAAATGCAATTATGAAAGACTCTACACAAAGAAACATTTCAATAGTATGTTAGTTTAGCACGCACAAAATAAAAATTTGAAAGAAAATTACTGTTACATGTATGTTAGTTTACCACGCACAAAATATATATTTTATAATTGTTTCTTCTTTCAACTCATGAGAATGTATCCACTAATAAAATTAAAATTAAAATCAACTAAATTTATATATAGATAAACTTCTAAAACTCTTGTGGCATATGAGACACCAAATTTTATTCTCTCTTTTTTCGAGACAATTTATCTTGGTTGACTCATCTCGACCTTTTTCATTTGAACAAATTCAATTTGACTTTTAGTCTAGGCTAACTTGACTCGACCTTCAGTCTGAACGTCTGTCTCGACATGCGACCTGTGTTAACCTTAAGCTTGGGTCTAATTGTTTCGACTTTCGACCCAAATCTAGTCTCGTCTCAATCTTTGGCCTAACCAATTAGTCACTATCTTTAGGCACGACCTACCTAGCTTGTCCTTTGTTCTAGATTGAATCAGCTTGACCTTCAACTCAAGTTGAAATTGTTTGACCTTTGACATGTGCCCGATCAGGTGAAGCTTTTGCATGTGATGAACTAACTCAACCTTTAGTCAGTTTCAAAGTTGTTCGACCTTTGACCTATATTGAATTAGCTTGACCTTTAGCCTGCACCGATTCGTCTTGACTTTCGACTCAACCAACTCATTTGGACCTTTTGCTCAATTGGCCCATCTCACTTTTGACTCAAACCAACTCGTCTCTCTTAAACTTCGACTGAGGCCAAATCAATTCAACTTTTAGCTCAGACTGACTCAACTGAGCCTTCAATTCGAGTCGACTTGAGGGATCCTTTAGCCTAAGCTAGCTCAACTCGATGTAACCTTTATGAGTGAAGTGAGAATGGAGTGAAAATGAGTGAGATTTAAAGATTCTTATAGTTTTTAGGGTATTTGAAATTCTTCTATTTTTTTCATTATTTGAAATTCTTCAAATAAATTAATTACTCTTCTAAATTACTTCATCCAAACACAACATAAGGAAGTTTGCATAAACTCATATATGAAAACAAATTGTCTAATGTATTTATGTTTAAATGTAGGCTATTTTGGTTAAATTATTTCTTTAAGAAAAACTAGAGATGAAAGATGTGACTTGGAGCCCTACACACACTTTTTGTAGTATTAAGTATTAAATGATATAGAGATGCACGATAAAAAAATATAAAGATATCAACATGAAGATGGAAGACATACATCTGGTTCAAATTCTTTATAAGTCTTATAGTGATCATAAGTGTTCTTTTTATGAGTTGTTAGAAAAACTTTGTACTCCTTAACATTTTGAAGTCTTTTTTAGTGAACTTAAATTGTACTCTTGTGTGAGAGGGGAAGATTAAAAGGGTTTAACTAAAAGTGGTTTGCGTACTCATGAGAATAAAAAGTGATATATATATATATATATATATATATATATATATATATATATATATATATATATATGAGGGAACCAAGAGTGGCTTTGAACTAAGATTATAATTGATTAGTATAACCTCTAAAGCTATTTCTTAAAGGAAAACTAAATATAACCAAATAAGTTAGAGTGAAGTAGTATACAAATTTTGTGTTACTTGACCAGACTATCTAATCTAGGTTTGTGCAAGAAAGAGTCTCAAGCTCAATTCAATCTTTGTTTTTCTAGAACTAACTATTTTAAAAAGTGGTATCAGAGTCAGCACCAATTGTGAGTTTCCAACCAAAACAAGAGATTTGATCCAAGCAGACTCTGAGAAATATAATATGTAAAAACTAAAACTGATTACATATCTTGAGTCTATTAACTAAAACTTGTTGAATATCGTGGCAATGAAATTCCTTATTTACTTCATGATAAAGGAAAGATGTTACACTGAGTTAATTGAATGAAGGGCAAAGATATTCGTATCATTTGAAACTAAAGTCAAAGTCTGTTATGTGCCTTTCAAAAGAAGAAATTTATGATGTTCATTTATATATATCATAGCTTGCCTTAACTCATAAGGGTTTAAAGGAAATGAGATGTAACAAGCTAACTTCTTAAACATCAATATGAAATGTTTTCTATAGAAAGAAAATGAAACAATACAGTCGATGATTACTGACTACAAACTCTTCTTAATAGTCTACTCTATAAAGCAAGATCAATAATTATGATATCAGTGAAAAGGTGTTGTGGACTTGCATATGGAGGACTCAAGATACAACTCTTGGAACATTCAAGAATCTTGAAACGATGTCTAGAGGAGTTGGTAGACATTCTTATTTTTCATGTACGAGTTATTTTGGGAGGCAACGATAAAGCTAAAGGAAAAAGTCTTACTTTAAATTCAAATCAGAAGATCAAGAAATGGAGGTTATATCTGTTCAAAATCATCTTACAAACAAATCACAATTGTGCTTAACAAACATAACCGGTACAATGTTGTATCATACATGGTACACTGTTTGTGACACAATGAGGGATTAAGTAACTTAAGAATTATTGAAAATTCAAAACAAATTCAAATATTATTATGCGACCTATAATAAGTCAACAAAAGACTTTTATAACAATATTCAAGTCAAATAATAAATCTATCTGATATACAAATGAAAAAAAAACATGAAGAGATGAATCCTAACATAGCATGTCCTCACAAATACTATTTGGATCTGATGTCATAAGTGTTGTGTAACTCCTCCAATATGTACAAATTAAAAGAAAATTATTTTTAAAGAGCATAAGTTTCGTGATAAATACTATTCTTTTTGCTTTTTATAATGGTCTTTTATTAAAAAAGAAATTGTTGGGTTTATTTTTTATATTTCAAATTTTAAGATTATGCAATTTTTTCAGTAATAATCTTGTTTCTATTTTTATAGTGCATTAAACTTATTTGAACTTAAAGAAAAATCTAAACAAGGTAGATAATTTGGTTTAAATAAACTGCATTTAACATATAAAAGTAAAATGCTTTTTAAGTTGGTGAAAACAACCTTTATTATATAAAAAAGATGCAGCATAGTATTTCGTACATGTTGTATAGATACTCTTAAGAGAAAGATGACATGCTTGGCGTCCACGATACTATAAGCTGTATATATAGCCAGAAAAGATAGTATTGTTGGGTAGTAATTCAAAAGGAATATGAAATTTTTCATTGTTTTTTTATCGGATCAGCTATATTATTAGAGTCATATGTCACTATTTTCTTTATTCAAATGTTCAAAACTTTAAATCTTTGATATTCAGTTTCATAATGTTGAAAGTTAGGTCACAGCACGAACATCGAGGAATTTAAAGTTGATGATTACAAAAGCAATCATCTTTGAATTTCTTTAGCATTTTTTTGTAAAAGAGGAAACGAATAATTTGATTTTAGATCATTGATCTTATTAAGAAAAATGTAATGAGGTCAAAACACTTTGATAAATTTATCACTTAACCTCAGCATCAATATATTTGGTTCCTTTCCGAAATCAATAGAAGCACAACTCCAATGGTTATAACCAACAAAATTCAATCATTACAGTCAGAACTCTTTATTAAAGTACTAGAATAGTTTGAGATGCAAAACACTCAAAAGGAGATAACTGGTTTCTATATTAGTCTTTACTTTCATGCTATTTTGTCACTCTTTCACAATCGTTATTGCATTTCTTGCAAAACAGCATAATCAAAGTGCTCTTATTCCCAAACCCAACTATCAATTTTCCCTCTTTTAGTTTCATTCTTAATTTGTATACATCATTTTAAACATCTCTTTTAGATTAATCAAACTTTTAATTAATCATCAAGTGATTTAAATTTTTTTTCTAATTCTTAAAAATTGTACTTAATCTAAAGATATAACCTCTCTATGTTTATCTTAGTAAAATTATTTTAATTTATAGTTTTATTCGCTAATGATCCCTTTCAGTTTTCGTGTGTAAGTAGTTGTTTTAAATGTTTCACATTATTTAAAGATATAATCGGATTACAAAAATCGTATTTTATATCACATTATTGAAACAAAAATAGCAATCACATTCATTAATAACAGAAATTAAACATTAACATATTAAAATAAAAATATTATAAATGCTCAATAACTTTTTTGAATAAAGAGTGAAATTAATATATCCAAGTTACTTGAAAGGTACGTAAACCTTATTAATTTTACGTGATACATATAATAAAATAATATTATTTAATGATGTAAAAGTTTTACTCGTTTGCCATATAGTTGTTTACCATATTTATTAAAATAAACAAAAATTAGTTGGAGTCTAGTGGACCCTAGCTCTCGAACATAGGCAATCGTGAAAGGGAAACAAGTTTGCCATCATGGGACCCACAGAGCGACCCAACACACACTTTCATTTCACTGTCACACACACCTCTCTATCTTCTTCCTTCTGTGCGTTTTGTTACATAAGAAAGAATTGGTTGGAGTCTATGATTATTTTCTCTCTCTTTGTTTATCAATGAAGAAAACACATACATGTATTAAATACCAATACCAAGAAGAAGCAACAGATGGATTATTTGATGTTGATACCGATGCCTGTGATCATCAACGACAACGTGGAACAATGATTCCACACGCCTTGCACAGTGTTGCCACCGCTCATTTTCACTTCTTAGCTCTCCTTCCAACCTATCTTCTTCTGCATTGAATTCCTCGCCCAATCAATCACCTTTCTATATTCCTCGGGATCTCCGAAGCCTGTTCCTCTCCCATTTTGCCGCCATAACATACCCACGTGGAGGATTTCCCTCTCCCCTTTGCCAAGATTTCTTATTTTTCACTCTTGGTTCTCTGGGTTGGTAAGTTCTTCAGAAAACTTTGAGATCGGTTCGCTGCGTATTATCTTTGTTGTTTGTTTTTTCTTGAAAAAACTTCATCCAGAGTTGAAAGGGAACTTTTTTATCATTGTGTTTGGTTCCTATGTTTCATTGAAAATGTGGGTTTTCTTAGTCCTGATTTTCCAGCAAGAGGGTGTTTGAGTTTTGTTTTACTTTTGGTTACTGCATCTTTTTCTTCTCAGCAGCCAAAAGGGAATTAAATTTCTGGTGTCATTCATAAATTTCGGTTCTGCTTCCAATTGTTGACTCATGCTGTGTCTTACTAAATTGGGTGCCCCATCGTTTTACAAATTAATTGGTTCTGATGTTATAGTCTAAGTTTTGCATAAGTATTAGCCTATGCTTACTTCTATGGTTGTGCTTTTGTTCTGATTTGGGTTCAAAACAGAGGTTATGCCTTGATATTGATGTGCATTTATGTGAAATTAATTAGCATTTAATTCGGAAGCATCGTATTCATAGGTTAATGTATGGAAATGAGTTCATTGTTGTTTTCTTGAGTACGGAGTGGTGGCTATTCATTGTTTATGTTCATTGAATTAAGACGTTGATATTTACAGTAAACTTAATAACTTCCCTTTCACGTAGCTTTCTGTCACAACTCCCAATTTATTCTTCTCAGCGTCAAAACCAAATTTCTATGTTTCAAGGAACAATTAGCTATTTGCGTTTGGTACCCAAAATATACTAAAAGAAAGAGCAATAACCCATTTTAAATGACGATTCTTTTCCCCTCCAATATCATTTAATTGCCGAATACCCTTTAATATGTGGTACGTCTATTGTATTATAAATTGTAATGTGTGATACATGTTATTCTGTTTATGAACACATGCCATTGTTGTGTTGCAAAATGTAATTTGAGGTCATTGTTGAACTGCTTTGGATGTCATCTAAGCTCCTTCTGGGAAATCCTTGCTCTGTGAATTTAATGTTTGCACCATTTTTTTTGGAATTCTTGTTTTTTTGTACAAATTGATCTAAATGTAAACATCTCCAGATCAAGTGGAGTAACTCCTCTGCAGCATGAGTATACGGGAGCAACTTCAGAGTGAAATCTTAGCGTATATTAAATCATATCATTGATCATCCTTCAGTATAATGAGTTGTTGAATCCCTCTGAAGAGATGGGGTTTGGTTTAACCCTTGGAAAGAAAAGCTCAAAACAGCAAAGCAGGTCAAAGTCATCAAAGGATGGTTCTAGTTTGCTCCAACCCAATACACCTCCAAGTGACTCACTTAAGTTAAAATCAAAGTCTATTGTTGGTCAAGCAAGCATTGATTCTGGTTATAAAGCAAAGCATGACATAGTAAGAAAGGTTCAGCACTTGGATAATGCAAAAGGAAGTTCAACTCCACCTGATGAACTTGTCAAGTACATGTCTAGTTTGCCTGGATTTCTCAAGCGTTCTGATGGAGGAGAAAGCATTCAAGGGAAGGCTTTAAATGTTGGGGTTCTTGATTGGTCTAAACTTGAAAAATGGAAGAGCAAGCAAACGCATACGAAGGCAGAAGCTAGCAATTTCACATCATTCAATAGCAGTGAAGAAGGATTACCAACGGCAGCCACCACATCATCTACCATTTCTGTTTGCCATAATAGAAAGCTTGATGGTAAAAAAGGTTTGGATTCTTCAAGAAACAAGGTATCTTATAAAGAAGACTTTGCTATAAACTCTAAAATGTCTGCTCAGAATGTCAAACAGTATCTACATTCTGAAATTAAAACAAAGACTATTGGAGAAGAGCTCGGAATGTCAATTACATCACTTCAAAGGGTGAAAGTTAATGGCTGTGATGAAATAACTTCAGCAGTTGGAAGCTCTGCATCTAAATCCAGGCATCATGGGATCCCAGTAGTTTCTAATGAAAATTCTAGTGGTAGGAATATTGAAGATGAGATGAGAATGCAGGGTTTGCATCCGCATAGCCTCAAGAAAAAGGAGAGAAATCTGAAGCCTAGTTCTGATAAGGGATTTTCATCATTAGAATCAAAAAATAAAGGTGTGTTATTTCGTTCTCAGAAGCAAACGAGTTCTAGCAGCAGTGAACTCAAGAACAAGATGAATCAGTGGCACGAATCAGATATTGATGCTGATCATAAACAAAGTCATAGGATGTCTGGTAATATTGTGTTGCTTCGTCCCAGAAAAATTCTGCAATTGAAGTCTGAAGACTGTTTTCAGAATTCTCAATCAAGAACCTCATCCGATGAAGACATTGCGGAATCAAGCCGGAGTAGTTTGTCATATATGTCAATTCAGGATGTTTACACTGAAGATTTACATTCTGAAATTCCACATTCTGTGGCCGAGCTTGTTTCCTCAGAAACACTGCAACAGAGTAATACTGATCTAGATATTGGTCGGTCTTCTGGTGTATATAAGAAAGCATCTTGCTCAAATAACACATTGAGTTTCCAATCTCAAGATACATGCATTGAAAAGGACGTGTTAGATAACAAGCTAAAAAATCAGTGTGCTTTCAGTAATGTGCTGGAATCACGGGACCATGAAATTCCTCAGCCGACACCTATGAATTCCTCATCTAGTCGTCGACTTAGCTTAAGCTTAAGTCGGATTGGGAGAAGTTTCAGTTTCAAGGAAGGTTCTATTCCAAAAGTTAGCTCCATGCATGTGAGTTCAAAGTCTGGTTCAGTGACACCAGAATCTTCTGTTTGTTTGGAAAACCATACCAAATATAAAGTAAAAGGCCATAACAGAACCAGGTCGAGCCCCTTGTTAAGGTTATTAGACCCCATATTAAAGCATAAGACATCAAGCATACACTATTCAGATGAACAGAGTGTGACATCAAAAGGAAACATAGATTCGATCAGCTTGAGGACAATTAATCTGCCTGATGAAAAGAGTAAGGAATCATCGTTCCAAGCTCTTTTGCAGTTAACTATAAGAAATGGAGTACCTCTGTTTAAATTTGTGATCAACAGTGAAAGAAAGGTTCTTGCCGCTACCACGAAGAGTTTAGCATTGCAGGAGAAGGATGATTTAGACTGCTATTTTACATTCTACGTTGTTAATGAAATGAAGAAAAAGAGTGGCAAATGGATGAGTCATTGGAGTAAAGAAAAAAACTGTGGATATGCCTACAATATGGTTGGTAAGATGAGGGTTTCTAGCTCTAAAATCGCTGAATCAAACAATGAGAAGTCCAAGAGAGAGGGAGTGGTGAAAGAATATGTCCTAATGGGAGTTGAAGTTGAGCAGCTAGATCGAGAAACACCACAGTTCTTCATGAGCAAGGAGCTTGCAGCTGTTGTTACCGAGACTCCTTGTGAAAAAATAAACCATGAAGGATGCCTAAAGTGCTTGGCAGATGAAAAATGTTTTTGCAGAGCACAAGAAAATGATATCTATGGCAGCATTAAAGTTATACTTCCTGGTGGAGTACATAGTTCACCAAACACTGGAAAACCTTCACCATTGATCCAAAGATGGAAGTTGGGGGGATCATGTGATTGTGGAGGTTGGGATGTTGGTTGCAAATTGCTTGTTCTCTCTAACCAAAACATGAGTTCAAATATTCCAAGGAGTTCAAAATCTTACCCAGAGAGATTTCATCTTTTTGTTCAGGTATGTTTTTACTTTTCTTCTTGTGGCCATGAGTATATGCAATTATATGTGTAATGGCAAGCGAATTAATATCATCCATGCCATAACTTTCAGGAAGGAGCTGAGGAAAACACTCCCATATTCACTTTGCTGCCATTGAAGGATGGATTGTATTCGGTGGAATACAGTTCAACTATCAATCATTTACAAGCATTCTTCGTTTCTGTGATAGTTTTAGGCAATCAGAAATTACAGAGTTCCTTGGAAATGAATAACATACAAGAAGCAATCGATAAGGGATTCAGTTCCAAGAACAACCATGAAGTTCAGGGTAAAGCAGCTTTATATTATAATCCAATTCCTCCATACTCCCCTGCTGACAGAGTTTAATTTCATAAAGTGAAGGCTTTTCCACCATCGTAGATAGCTGTTGTATATTATTATTACCACGAAGCTATATATCTCTCCATAAATACCTGTTGTGGCAGAAAATGTCATTCTCATTGTATTCTTGTGTTCACTGTACAACATCTTACAAAATACAACATGAATGAATAAGAATAGTATAGTATTCACTGTACATCTTCAAGAGCACTTCTATAAGAGGATCATATACTCATCAAAGTTGAGTTTCACAATCTAATAAAAATTACATTAGTAATTATATTCCCTCTAGCATGAACCTTTACACATTTGGTTGATGAGAAGGAAAGAAAAAGGAAAAAAAGTAATAAAGTGAATGGAAGTAAATAAGAAAAAGTGAAAACAAAGTTATTGGTAAGAAGAAAAAAATAGGTGGAGAATAATATGAATGAAAATAAATAAATAAATAATAGAGTAAAAAAAATTGTTTGGCACAAGAGAATGAGAAAAGAAATGTAAAAAAAAACTGAATAGATGAATAAAAAATGTGAAATTTGAATACAAATAGATTCATCGGATACAAAAAAGGAACAAAATTCAAATTAAAATTAAAAAAAAATACTCATATTTTATGACTTAGTTATCATCACATTGCAAATACTGTCATGAAAAATAATTTGCACATTTTAGCATTAAAATTTTATATTGTCTTACATTTTGCGGGTCTTATAAACTTCTAACAAAATGATAAGTTGTCACCAAAATAAATTCAGAAAATCAAAATAATAGTTTTATGAATCTTATTTTATTTTTTACTATTTTATCATTAAGTATTTGTATCAATTGAAATTATTAAATATCATTAAACAAAGAGAAAGCATTGCTCAACAGACGAATTCACATATTGATAAATCAATGGGATTCTGGTTTGGATAAGACTAACTTTTATTCTAGTCGGGCCATGAATTACTTCCTCAGACCAATTGGATTTCTTCTTGCACCTCCAAAATTTTTTGTAAATACTTGAACTACACTTTCGGTAAAGGTAAAAACTTTTTTTTCTCTCATGTAATTATTTCATACATCTCTTACTCTCACACTTTTTGTTAACCTAAATCTAGTCACACTCTCTCCTCTTTTCCTTTCGTTCATCACAATGTAATGTACCAAATTTGGAAAAATAAGGTTTCACTAGATTTTGAAATTGAATTATAGTATTTCCATATTTAAACTGTTAATTGAATTTAGAAATTTAATTAAAGATTTTATCAAATTTTAAAATCTAATTAAAAGTTTTATCCAATTTCAAAATATAATTAAAGATTTTACTAAATTTTAAAATTGGATAATTCTTTCCATGAAATTAATCATTTGCCTAAAATTTTGTCTCTTGTAGTTGTAGATGATGGCTCGTTCAAAGAAGGTGTGCATTGCGCTCTTTGATGAGCAGCTTGATGGATTTGTGTACTCAAATCAATTAATATATTCAACTTTTAATCAAATATATATTTTAATATTCATTTATTTCCAAATTAATTACTTTTCATTTCAGTAAAAATGAAATATTTATATAGATCAATAGTTTTGTTGGAGAAAATAAGGTATAAATTAATATTAGTTCGTACTTTAGATTTTGTAATCCCTAAGTTTACTTACTTACACAAAAGGTATGACTTCTAATTAGGATTAATAACGTCAGAGATGTGTTGGAAAATTTGATGGCAATATATAACGGTGAAGCAAGATGGGTCATCAAACTGCAATTCTATTCAAGAACACAAACTTAAACATGAGTTTTAAATATTAATAATTTTTAGTTTATAAATTGATATATAAATTAGTCGGTTTAGGGATTTTAAATAAATTCTTCAAAGCTATGTATACACATGTAATTATTTATATTTATTATTTCTCATTATAGTTGTTAGTGATATTCTAAAGTTGAACTTCACATTTGATATGAATTCAGTCTTTTCTCACCAACTAGTTTGTTTATTTTCCTTGTTATTTTGTCAATTAAGAAAATATTTCTTCCACGTTTAAACAAGAAAACAAACCCATTTACGCCGTTGAAAATATTAAAAAATATCCTAATAGAAAATAAGACGTTAATTAAATTTATTGATAGAAATTAATAGCTTGAGTTAAGCAGATTATTAAATATCGTAATAGGAATTACCTTATTTATTCTCCTAATGCCTTGTTTGGACCGTTTAGTCTGGATCTTGTCCTTATGTTTGATGGGTTTCTTCTCTTTGATGGCATGGTGGGGCACATGCGCATCATGCATTAAGTCATCGTCTATTGAGCTACTTGTTTTTGCTTTTGCTTTTTCCACAATTTTAAATGATGTGACTTCACTCAAGGATATCATCCTCAAAATAATAATCATCCTCTACTCAATCATTCTAACCCCTCAAACAAAACTTAAATACGATTTATAATCATCTTTTTCAAATATTGCTGTTTAATCAAAACTCTAATTTTACATTCATCACAACCTATATATAAATAAATTTGTATTGTGTAAATTATCAAAATAAATGCTTTACTATTTATCTATTATGAGTTTTTTTCAACTTATTAGACCAGATATGTTTTTTTTGTTTTATTTAATACCGTGATTATCTATGACCTAACACTATACTAAAATCGTTAAACAATCATCAATTTTGAAAACTAATTAGTTATTACATTGACCAAAAATATCTATAAATTAAAAATTAATTTTTATTATGAATAATAGATTATAATTAATTTTTTAATTAACCTCTAATATAAAAGTAAAGACTAATTTAAAATCATTAATAATAGATATAGTTAGAATATTAGTAATTAATATTAAATATTAATTTATATTTTAATTCGCAAATTAATTATAATTTTTCATTTTTTATAATGAAGACTATTTTAGATATTAATAAATTTGATGCTATATTTAAATTAGTTAATATAATAATTAATTATTTTTTATTTTAAAATTAGTTACTATTTAATAATTTTTTTTGTACTGTAATGAATTTTTGCATATTTTTTTGGTATTGTGACCGAGGTGTTAATTCATTAGTTCACTAATTTTTATTTGAGAATAACATTAAAAGTACTTAAAAAAGTATATCTAAATTTTATCTTTTTATTGATGTTAACTATGTGTTTTAATTGCTTAAATTTTGATAAAGTAGTACAGTTATCCATCTACAGTATAAAGTAAATCTTTACAGTCATCCAAAAATAACTATAAATTTAAAAATTTATAAACATAATATAGAAGACTCAAAACTATACACAAGGTTCTACTAAACTCAGTAAACTACTCGGCAACATCACCTCCATCCAATGGTTGCTCCAGAAAAATCTATTCTCCTGCTGCTCACATCCAAAGGATGATCATTGCAAAAGAAGAACATCATAACATACAAAATACAAGCACACAACAGGGTAAGCTAGTTTAAACAAAGATTAATCATACACCAATTTATTTAACTTCATACAATCACACTATTCATTCACATCACATAACACTACACTGACTTTGACCATCCGGACTTAGAATGATTGTCGAGCTATGGCGGGTTGTGCACTCGTGGTGGCTTCTACTGCTTTGCAAAGCCATTGTCAATGGGTTTCACCCTACCACACTCACGAGGTTAGTCCGTTATCACTCACCTTGGGCCATACTAGAAGCACCCAAGACTAGAACCTCCTGCTACTCCTCACTACATGGATCAATCCTCTCTACTTGAGAATAAAAGACCATTGGAGTTTCAGGATAACCCCAAGACTAAGCTCCTGCATCCATTCTAAACTTACTTGAATCTCAACTAGAGATTTCACTTTGAATCACAACATAGGGCACCATCATGTCTCCTCTCCTTGAGGATCATGGAATTACGTCCATTAACCATACTTTGAACTTTACACTTTGAAATACAACATACATCACTAACCACTTATATTACATGATACAACTTCAACTTACTTCATACAACAATCAATGTTTCATTTAAAACAACTTAAGATCAAAAGAGAATTGAACTAGAACTGAACCCCTTGCACAACACACACCTCCGCATAGCGAAACCATAAGTTTCTCGCACAGCGACCCAACTCGCCATGCGAATCCTTAGACAGAGACCAACTCTTCATAACCACTCGCATAGTGATTAAACTCGCTATGGGAATAAACTGTGAAATGTATCAAACCTCAAACCCCTCGCATAGCGTCCCAACTCGCTATGCGAGAACCTCAGATAAAGACTCAGACTTCCTAAACACTCGCAGAGCGAGACCCACTCGCTGTTTGAATAAAATGAATAATAGTTCCAGATCCCCAACCAGTTGCATAGCGATTTGATTCGCTATGCGGATCGACAAACAGACATCAACCATCTCAATCCACTCCCACAGCGCACCCATCGCTATGCGAATGCCTTGGCAGAGAGCCCCTCGCCAAGGTGACTCGCTATGCGAATCCATTCGCACAACGAGTCTTCATAATCTGCATAACGAAATTCTGCAGAATTATGCAACTCATCCACCACTTAACAACTCTACTCAATTTTCCCAACTTCTAACACTCCTAAATCGTTGTATATGCTTAATTAGACTTGACTAAGTGATTCTAGACCTTCCTAACCTCAATCTAAAGCGTTTATGCATAAAATCCTATTCTAAAACCTTAATTTCCTCAACTTAGAGACCCAAATCCTAATTTACCACTTTGAACCTGATTTTAACCAATTTGATGATTCAAACAAGTCACATATGACCTATCTAAACTACCCCAGCAGCCTCTAACAACACTTGACCTCAAATACTCAAATTCATTACCTCACTTCCTCTAAATTGACTTTAAACAAGCACAATTCACTTCACTTCATACCTCATCACTACCACAACAGATTACTCACATCAACTACCTCCAACATGCACAATTACAACATTTATATTCATCCAAAACAATTCATCAACATCACACTACAGTTTCATAAATCCATCCTTTCAACACATTCAATTCACATTACCTTAAAACTAACAATTTAGTCCTAAACAGTAAAATACTACCACATTCAACATATATACAGGTCATACAACAATTTAATACAGTAGCTAGCTCCCCTTACCTCAAAGATAACAGTCCCGCTCACAGAGATATACCGACAATTGACTTGCAACGCAAGGAAACTCAACATAAACCTACAACTCACCAATTGGTGATAGAGAACAACACTTAGAACCTAAATTGAGCTAGAAAATTGAAGGAAGAACTGCTAACCACATGCAAGACAGAAACGTTGCATGCTCACAGTCCAGTGAAGAACGGACAAAAGTGGAAACCACTTACTAGCTGAAAAACACGAAATTGATTGGTCCAAAACGAAGCCTTCAATGTCAGGATCGCCTAGACACCTCCTGATTGTCGAACAAATAACTCAGCAGAGAGAGATTGTAGAAAGAAGTCAAAGAACTCTAAGGAATAGAGTTCTAGAGAGATGAAATGTTCTTAAAATAATGAGAAGTGTTTCTAAAATTCTATTTATATTATAAGATTATTTTAAAGTAAAATAATATATCTCATTATTTTAATACACTTATCTGCTCTATAACACTCTATTTTTCAGGTCTTACACATTCAAATTATTTATTTTTATAATTTGATTATGTAAAATAAATTTCTTTTCTAAAAGGCTAAAAATATTAGCTATCACAGGAAAAAAAAATTAGAAAAAATCACAACAACAAAAAAATCTTAAAATACCTCTAAATAATCCATCCTTATTTGTTTTTCAATTTATATTTTTATTGTTTTAGCTTATTAATGTTTTTAATCTTCAAATTTTGAAAGTAAATTTATTTTTTCTTTTAATGTAAAAAAAAAAAAGAAAAAGAATTCTAGGAGTTTAAGTAAAACAAATTACTTTCATTGAAAGCATAAAATATAGTGAAAAATCATTATTAAAACTGCCAAAATAGAATTGTTGGAAAAAAATTCAGCCACCAAACTAAGTTGAATAAAAAAAAAGTTGTAGTCTAACTCGACTTGGATAACTTTTTATTCAGTTTATTTGCTCTTAAATCAAATCGACCTATCGGTTCAATCTATATCATAATAATTATATTTTTAAAAGCATAATTGTTTTTATCTCAGTCAATTATTATTTTGATACGAGACTATTAGATTATTATTCGATATAGAACTGTTAAATATGATATTAACTTTTAAGTATTGAATTTTATAAAGAATGATTAATCACTGTCAATGGATAAGGAATCAACGGTGGAATCACGTTGGAACATAAAATTTCATTACAGATTTATTTTTAAAAGATGTTTTAGAAAATAAAATAAAAATTAATTAAACTTTTTCTTTATACAGTAACCTTAAAATAAAAAATGTATAATTAAAATTATAAAACAATATGTAACAAAACTTAGTCATTACATATAATAAACATCACATTTGTTAACCAAATAATTAAAAATAGACATCACTTAATTATGACCCATGGGAATTAACATCATTAATAAGACAGTGATAGAATAATTTATTGTCGACCTTGGTTTGACTATTTTAAAATGAATTCAAGAAATATATATTTGATGTGAGGTTTTTTCTTTATAAATTTTTATTTTTTATATCCAAAATATAGACTCAGGATCTTAAACACCAAATCATTTATATACTATTTTAAAATAAAGAATTTAGGAGACATGATTTAAATGTTGGATTGGACCGCCAAATATATTTAAAAAGTTAAAACTTTGTTAAGAGGATTTGTCCCACTTAAGTTCAGTTGGAGGGAGAGAGGTCTTTTTAGACAAAAAGAGAGAATGTTAATTTCACGCACTTTTGGAAAGGGAAATAGAATAAAAAAAATATTTTTTCACATATTTATCAAAACAATTTAAGTAAATTTGTTATTTTCACTTTTGTTCATTGGTAGATCAAGCTAAAAATTGGATAACAGATTTATAAGTTTCGTTTTTTGATCATGCTTGTGATTAAATTTACGTTGTTATATTCTATTTTAAGTTCCGATTTTTTTCCTTAAATTGAAAGCTTTATTGTTATGTTATGGTGTATTCATTCACAGTGAGTTTTGTGTGTGCATTTGATCGTGACTCTCTTATGTCTTAAGGAGAGTTCGATTCTTATGTTAAAAATATTTCTCTCCTTTTTTTGTGATTGTTGATACTCATACTCTATTTTTGGTGCCTGTTGTAAAAAGTTAAATTATTTTTTCTTTATATTTCAATACTTTTATTTATTATTTATTGTGCGAATATAACTTATGTATGTGTCCTGTTCAATTTACAATGATAATAGGATAAGTTGGATGCGGATTTAATTATACTATCTTTTTTTTTTATTTTTAAAGTAAAAGTTCATCCTCATTCTTATTTTTATAACTAATAAGTATAAAAATTTAGTTTCATTTTCGTCCTATCGAGTATACTTGTATTTAAGCCTAAATCTATTCATTAAATATTTTTAAAAAAAATCACAAAAAATATATATTATATTATCAAGTATATCATATCAAGAAAATACACTTTTTTTTAATATCAAATATAAAGAAAAAAAATAATAATTATATAAATATCGAATAAGAGGATAAAAATAATTGAATAAAGATTAAATAATTACAGAAAAGAAAAAAGATTATCAAATATATGTCTTATATAAGGATTATAGAAAAGCTAACACAAATTTATTAAATTACTTAATAAATTAAGAGTATTTTAGTAATTTAAAACAAAGATAGAAAAATGTAAGATAAAAAAGAGACAAACATATACATATTCATCTCTATCTCATATCCAATTTAAGAAATAAGGTATTATCTATACTAATACATATTCATGTCTATATTTAAAATTGTAACGATCCTACCTCTTACCTTTGACTCATATTTATAGTTTTTGTCATGAACTTAAGATTAGCGAAACCTTAATCACGGCTCAATCCCAGCCCAATGACTCTAATCCCTTTTTACCTTAAACCTTGCATAAACACAATTACGGAATCTTGATCGTCCGGTCGGGTGAGTCACATGATGGTTTTATGTCCGTCCGGCCCACATGGTACATGTGGATTAAGGATATAGAACATTTTATATTTTTTTACTCCAAACACTGATTAGAGAAGGTTTGTGCTACTCCACACACTGAGTAGACAAGGTGGCGCTAAGCAAATGTATTACAAAAAGTGATGGAAGAATGAAACCAAATTTTGCTAAGCAAATCAAGTGATAGCTAGAAGAAATGTAATTCACTAAGTGCAGGCAACTAGGGGTGGGCAAATAAAATTGAACTGCACTGTACTACTAAAATCTGTATTGAACTAAAAACTAATTTGTATAAATTGAACTGAGCTATACAATAGTTTAGACAAACTGAACTGAACTGTTTTTTGTTTTATCAAACTGGACTGAATTGAACTATACTAAATTGTGCTAAACTACAATATAAACTAAACTGAACTACTAATTATACTAACTTTAAACTGAATTGTACTAATTTTAAACTGAATTGTACTAATTTTAAATTGAATTGTAATAATTTTAAACTGATTTATACTACTTTTAAACTGAATAGTATAACAATACATGTTCTTTTTAATTGAAATTTATTTTAATTTTTATTTTCTTCAGAAGTGTCTTACAAATTAACTTTTTAATTATTTGATATTATTATTTTCTATTTTATTTATATTTCTTTTATTATTATATGTGTATGGAAATTATTTTATTATTTATTTATTTATTTTATTTTATTTTATTTTTTATTTTTTTATTTATATTGTCATGAATATTATTTTTTATTTATATTTTTTTTGTTTTATATGTGTATATAATTTATTTTATCTTTTTATCTACTTATTTTATTTCAAATAACTTTTTATTTATATTTATTTTGTTGCCTCATAAATTGTGTTATTAATCAATTATTTATTATTTATATTTTATTATGTAAAAATTAAACTAATATTTATTAATTATTATAATATAATAAAAGATGATACTAGAAAAGTTACTCTTAATAAACGTTTGTTAATTTTTTTGTCGTTTGATATTTCTATAATATTAATTATATTTACTATATTACTATTTTTTTATGATATTTCATTATATAGTCATTTAATAAAATTTAACGTTAAAAAATATATTTTAGTTTTAGTATGTAAAATACTATCATTTAAAAATAATAATATTGATATTTATTTTAAAGTAAGTTGATTTTTAAAATAAATAGTTATTTTAGTGTGTGCGCTTACACACATTTTAATGTCATTAAAAGTTTTTTTTAACATATTTTTACATATTTAATAATATGTTAAAGAATATAATATATTTAAAGTATTATTTTTTTTATATAGTCTTTTTTTCTTTTATGATTTCTCTTACTTAATCATTTAATAAAATTAAATTTAAAAAAATATATTTTACTTTATTACTTAAAATAATATTATTTAAAAAGTAATATATGTTTATTGATAAAAAAAATATAAAAATTTTTGATAAAAAAATTTTGTGTTACAAATTTCATTACTAATTTTTTATGTGAACGATTTCTTTTATTTTGACAAGACGAAACAGTTGAACGGGAACTAGAGAAGAGAAAAGAGTAGATACAGTTCTCACAGTTAACTGAACCGAAATTATTATAAGTTCAGTTTCTAAAAACTAAACCATAAAATAATATACTGAACTTTTAGTAAAAGTGGATCAGTTTTTTTTAAGTATAATATAGTATAGTTAACTATAGTACAATACAGATCAGTTATTTTTGCCCAACCCTTGGATTATAAAGAGGGAGAAACAATTGTTCAAATTGAATATATATATATATATATATATATATTTTCAACCACTAGTTAAATTCTATGCATAGAAAGTAGGGGAATTCTTGATTTTGGGTTTGGAATATTGGAAAATATCTTCCTTTTCTAAATTAAGTTAAGCCATACAAAGGTTACAACTCTCGGAAGAGAGTTAATATTTTTTGGTTGATTGTAGTTAGGTTCTTAGATGACCAAGAGTAAGGAATTAAATTGGTTTAACATTATGAAATTAGATAAGCTAAATATATAGCTATATGTTTAATGAAAAAGTTCATATTATACAATTCAATCCTAATGATTATATAGTTTACAAGTATCTTATCCTTTCTTTAATCAACTCAATTCGTAAAGCCTTTGTTTAATTTGTATACAATAATGTATGTGATTTATATGCAAGTTTTAATTAATTGATTGACTATCAAAGTATTTGTTAATTCGTAAGGACACGATAACTTTTTTCTTACAATTAACTCAATTCTTTCGTCAAAGGAAATAATATTATTATTTTAAATAAATAAATAAAATTACATTAATTCAAAATTTGCTTAACTTTATCCCGGCCCTCTCCCACTCCTTCGCTGCAATGCTTGAAACACCCCCTGATAAAGACAAAGACAAGAAGAAGAAAAATGACTTTTGCAATAAACTAAAATTAATTATGTATACATTAATTTATAATAAAAGCTTTATAACAACCCAAAATAAGTTAATTAATAAAATTTCTCCTTTTACAATTAAAAATCGAATACAGGTAATGAATTTTATGACAATTTACCCATCATATATACATACTCAACCAGATGAGTTAGATAATTTAATAGAAGTTTCTTTTATATAATTCCTATCAATTCTTATTTTAATTTTATGAAAGCTAATTTTATATATAAAAAATCAATTTTTATTTTAAAAGTATTTCTAAAGAAAACTTGTGAAGCATAGGTTTATGCAGATGCAAATCACATGAAAAGACATTTTTTTCTCTCTTCAAACTTTTGTTATTACCAAGGGCTAAAAACTAATAAAAATATCTCTTAGAAAGTTTTACAAATGAAAATAAAAAGACTTCACGTTAGCTATTTGTTTAGGAAACGTTGACTTGGATAACGTGTTAATAGTAATTGTCACTTGAATTAAAGTGTAATTAAAAAGAATGCATCTGCATAACACAAGCAATTCTAGAAGTTATAGGATTTAGAGGTCCATTTATACATGCATATGGTTTAGAAATTGTATTCTCCAAAAGATAGAATCTCGAGAAGCTCCTCATCCTTCGAGAGAGAACCCGTCATGTAGAAGCGAAGAGCGAAGAATGGTGAACAAAGAGAAAGCTTGGAAGATTGGGTAAGAAAACTGAAACTCCTCTTTTTACAGTGTTTGAATATTATTTTGTGTATCTTGTTACAACCTAGGAGAAAGGAAAACCCTATATATAGATTCTTGAGAAAAGGGGAAAAAACCGAAAAACAAAAACCCTAACTAATATATCTAACCGATTATTGTATTTAGACAGTAATCTAACTGATTATTTCAGTTCCAATAGTCTCCCCTCAAGCTGGATGGTGTATACTCACTAATCCAAACATGGGAACGATAGATCGGAACCTCACATGATGGGGAAACTTGGTAAAGATTTCAGCTAATTGTTCATCGAGCGAACTGGAAGGAGATGTAAGAGATTAGTCTGGATCTTCTCACGAACAACATGGCAATCCAGCTCTATGTGCTTCAATCTCTCGTGAAATCTCTGGTTATGAGGTATATGCCTTGCAGACTTGTTGTCACAGTAGAGTACAAGAGTGCCAACAACCTGAACTTGAAGATCTTGAAGAAGATAATGAATCAATTGTATCTCACATACAGTAGCTGCTTGAGCACGATATTCTGCTTCGGTGGAAGATTTGGAAATGGTGCTATGCTTCTTGGATTTCCATGAGATGAGGGATGAGCCAAGGAAGATGCAAAAACCCGTAGTAGACCTTCTAGTATTAGGGCAGGTTACCCAATCTCAATCACTGAAGGCCTTTATTTGTATAGGAGAATCAACTGCAAAAAAGAGTCCCTCCCAAGGCTTGGATTTTATGTACCTAAGAATATGTTGCAGAGCTCGATAATTGACAAAAACGAGAAAAGATGATAATTTTTCAAACCACTGCCTACTAGCTTGTTTCAGTCCATATAGAGACTTAGTAAGCCTGTAAACCTGACCCTTTTCGTAGACATTAAGACTAGGTGGTGGCTGCATGTAACCTTCTTCATTTAGGTCCCCATGTAGGAAAGCATTGTCCACATCAAGCTAGTGTAGAAACCAGTTATTGGAAGATGCAAGAGCAATGAGTAATCTAACAATAGTGAGCTTGGAAATTGGGGAGAAGGTGTCCAAATAGTTTATCCCTTCTTGTTGGGTATAGCCTTTAGCTACTAGGTGAGCCTTATATCTTTCTATAGTGCCATCAGCCTTGTATTTAGTCTTGTACACCCGTCTACAATCAATGGAGGTTTTTCCTGTAGGCAGCTATGTTAAATACCAGGTATTATTATCTTGTAAGGCCTTGATTTCTCTCTGCATAACATCTGCCCATTCACATGTGTTTTTGGCCTCATCATAGGAGTGTGGTTCATTATTTGCAGTGATGGCCAGAGTATACTTCAAGTGTTTCTTTGACAAAGAATCACAAGAAACATATAAGAAATGGGATAAGGGGATTAAATTTTTTTTTTCATAGATAAGGATTGATTAACCTGATGCACATAGTCATTTAGATACCAGGAGCCCTTTTAATTCTGTTAGATCTTTGCAACTATGACTTTCTTCACTTTTAGTAGTGTTGTTATTGTTATTATTGTCAATGGCAATTTGTTGTGTATGCCTTTGATCATTGGTGTACATTTCAACAAGTCTTTCATCATCATAGAATTGTAGCTACCTAGAAGACCATTAAGAAAAGTAGTTTCATTTGCCTCTTCATTGTTGGCTTCTCTGTTGTTTTGCTGGTCTTTGTAGGGAAAAATGTCTTCATTAAAGATAACATTTCTACTTATGAAAAGTTCTATAATGTTCATGTCAAGAACAATGTGTTAGAATCGCTGCAGCGGAATTATTAGCGTGGTAACAAACCAAGAGGGGGGGTGAATTGGTTATATTCTCTTATTATGCCTTTTATTATTTTTCTCTTAATTTTTCTTACTGGGCGAATGATTAAATATAAATGACAGAGTAAGGGAAAGAGAAAAATTGCACAGGTGATTTTATCCTGGTTCAGATCACTAGGATCCTACGTCCAGTCGCTTATCTCAAACAAGATAAACCTTTTTCACTATCACAAAAACAGTTACAAATATTAGTCACACAGAAAAACAATTTGTAACAGTTTAGAAATTACCACCTCTCTTGAAACCACAAGAGATGAACTTACACCTCCTTTGAATCTTCACAAAGGATGACCACCTCCTTCGAATGCTTCACGAAGGATGATCCTCTTCCAGACACTTCCTCAGACACACCAAGGATGAACAAGCTATTCCTCTGTCACCACAGTACCACTTCAGGACTTGCAGACAAGAGTTTCCTTAGCTTCAACAATCTCACAGAGTTCTCAAAGAGTTCAGAGATCTTTTGCACAAGGGAAGAGTTATTTTTGAGATAAAGAGTGAGCCATTTTATAGACTCAGCCTAATACCCTTCCATTCTTCGAAAACGGGCCATCTAACGCATTTAATCGATTAACATAAATATTAATCGATTAATAATGAGTACAACGGCTAGTTTTTCAAATCTGAAACCCCCAACGGCTAGTTTTTCAAATCTGAAACCCCCAACGGCTAGTGTTAATTGATTATTCTCAGGAATAATCGATTAACTAAATAAATCAAATATAAATTACAAGAATCAACCCTAATACATATTTGAGCACTATTACATCAACTTTGATTATTATAAAAGCTTTATAAAATACAGAGATCTTCAATTTGTCTTTATGGATCTTGACTTGTGCAAATCTGTTCATCATCAAAACTTCATCTTTGATTCTTGCTAACACAATGTAGCCTTTGACACCATTCTTGTAACCAAGGAAGATTCCCTTCCTAGCTCTTGGGTCAAGCTTACTTCTCTTTCTTTCAAGAGTAGAAGCAAAGTATAGGCAACCAAAAGTTTTTAAGTTCAAATAAGTGGGAGGGGAATCATACATAAGATCATGGGGGTGTTTTGTTATTAGGAACAGGGGAAGGTAACCTATATATTAGGTAAAAACGTGACTGATAGCATAAGACCAATAGGCATCAGGTACATTAAATCGAAAAAGAAGGTTACGGATCACATTAAGGATGTGTTGATGTTTGCGCTCTATAACAAAATTTTGTTTAGGAGTTTCAACACAGCTCTTTTGATGATTGACGCCATGCAAATCATACAAGTTAACACAATTAAATTCAGGGCCATTATCTTATCTAATAGTTTTAACAATTTTATTAAATTGATTTTTAATCTTGACAATAAAGTTCTGTAACAAATCTCTAGTTTGGCCTTTATTGTGCATTAAAAAGGCCCAGGTATGTCTGCTATAGTCATCAACTATAGTAAGAAAATACTTATGACCATGAATAGAGGAAATGGAAATAGGACCCCATATATTACAGTGAATCATTTCAAAACATTTAGTAGACAAAGAAGCACTTCTAGGAAAAGACAATTTATGTTGTTTAGCATAGTGACAAGTGTCACAAACAATATCAGAGTTCATTTGCACATAAGGAAAATTCTCACATATTTGTTTTATAGTTTTGTGTTATGGATGACCTAACCTAGAGTGCCACAATCAACAGGTTCATAAGAGAAAACAGACTTGGGAATGAAATCTCGATCAGGGTTGGGAAAAGCTTGTGAATAATAGAGACCCTTGTAAGCACTAACACACCTAATCATCTTCAATGTAGAGTTCTCCCTTATCTGACACGCCTCATAAGATAAATTTAAACTGCAGTTTAAGTCTTTGATAAGACTTTTGACAAAAATTAGATTAAAGGAAAAATCAGGAATATACAAAACATTAAAGATAATAAAATCTTTAGAGAATTGAACAGTTCCTGCATGTTCAGCACTCATAACAGAGTTATTTGGGAGTCTGACAGAAATGGGTTTAATTTTATAAAAAGTGACAAAATTACTTTTCTCATGGGTCACATGATCAGTGGCCCCAACGTCAATAATCCAAGAAAGAGTATCTTGTTCGTCTTCTGTCTTATTTCTCTACATCTAGTTGACCTTATAAGCAGAATCATCAACCTTTTCTATCATTATGAGAAGTTTTTTCATATGCTCTGGGGTGAAAGAATTGAAGGCAACATTGGTGTTGACCAGGTGAGTGGGTTGAACATCCTCTGGGCCAGAACTGCTCTGGTAGATGTTGGCAGAATTCCAGTCAGTTTGTTTTGTCCTGCTTGTTGTTAGCGCTTTTGTACAAAGGTGGGTAACCATGCTTGGAATAACACTCATCCACAATATTCTTTTTCTTATGGCAATAGGAGCACTGTTTTCCATAGTTGGGATTTCTCCCTCTTCCTCTTTCTTGGCCACGTGACCCAGCACCACGTCCTTGGTTTTTCCATGTCTGGTCTGGTTTCCAATTGTTGTTTTTGTCAACAGTATTGGCTAGAACTTTGGTTTCAGTAGTCTGGTTAACAATCTCAATGTCCTGTCTTTCTTGCTGCATGATGAGGGAGAAGACATGATTGATGTTAGGGAGAGGATCCATCAAGAGGATTTGAGTTCTCACAATATTATAGATATCATTAAGCCCCTTTAAGAAACATATAACATGCTCTATTTCTCTATAATTAAGAGAAATATTTGAGAGTTCACAATTACAAGGGATGTCACACGTACAACTAGGTATGGATCTAAGGGATTCTAATTCTTCCAAAATAATCTTTAAATTTGTGAAAAACTGGCTAACATTTCTTTCTCCTTGTTTTATTGAATGCATGTCTTGGAGTAAATAAAAAATTTTAAAATAATCACCTTTAGAGAATCTTTCCTTCAATTCATCCCATAACTCTTTGGCATCTTCAACATATATTACACTTTCTACAATCTGTGAAGAAGGTGTCTTTATGATCCAGGAAAGAACCATCATGTTGCATCTTTCTCATGCATCAAATAAAAACTCAACACTTCTTTGAGGTGTCTTGATTGATCCATCAATGAACTTGGTCTTATTTTTGGAAAGGAGAGTTCTTCTCATACTCTTGCTCCAAGAAGAGTAATTAGTCTCATTTAGGACTTGAGAGTGAGTCCTGGATTCTCCCCAAGATGTAGATAGAAAAGACTGACATGATTGGTGGATTGATCTATATAGTCCATCACAGCAAGAAGCAAGAAGAGGCCAAGAAAGAAGCAAGAAAACAGAAGGAAACGATTTTGGCATAGCGGAAGCAGAGTAGGTATTAAACCTACACTACAGGAAATTCATTGATTACCGGCGGGCTATTAGCGACGGCCGTTAAGCCTTCGGTAAACTTTGTTTACCGAAGGATTTTCCGAGGGTCTGTAAAGTAGTACATAATTGGAGGATTTTGGCCTTCGGTAATCGACATGGGACATTACCGAAGGAACTTGACCTTCGGTAAGTGGTTGGTGTATAAGAAAATTTTTCCCTCCCCCTCATTTCGCGAAAGCTCTTCTTCCCCCAATATTCAGAATCTCCCAACTCGTTCTTCCCCTAAGTCCTTCTCCCAACTCCCTGTACTGCTTGTGCACACTGTTCCCTCACCATCATTGCGCTCCAGCCTCGTCGTTCACTCAAGCAAGCCATCTTCGTCATTCGGCCGACCATTCCAAGAACGTCCTTGGAGTCATCTTCTCAAAGGGTCTTGGTCGTTGGCTACCGGTGTTCGCCTGCGTTAGCTGCTGGAGTTCGCCGCTCACATTATCATTTAGGCGAAAATCAGGTATTCCCTCTCACATTTTCATTTCGCATTCAAACACATTTGCCCTCCCTTCTCTGATTTCCCCAATCTAAGAATCGTCACAATTATTTGGTCCAAGGGCCGTAGGCGCGGGGTGCTGGAGTTCGCCTCCCTCCATTGTGCTTCAACCGCAACGTGAGCTCGTGAACCGCCAGTTCAATCGTGCCTCTGCAAACCTGTATTGGCCTGAACTTCACTTCCGGTTTGAGGACTCTTGTTCGGGACACTTCACTCGCGAGGTAATATTCCTTCGTTCCCCACCTGAAACCCTACAGAGATATGATATACGTGTGTTGGAAATGTGGTGTGGTGTGTGATTT
>NW_025903298.1:66813-127637 GCF_018835915.1 Vigna umbellata
TGCTGCACCAGGATTTAATTTTCGCAGTTATGATGATTGGCACAAATTTGAAGGCAAACAAGTTGAATTCAAGTGAATTTAAGCTTGGAATAACAGAAGGGACACAAAAGAAACCTAGTAGAGGCACTAGAACAGATTAAACAAGCAAGAAAAGACTCAAAACAGTGATGAAATTGTGTGCTTCGAAACTGTTTGATAAAATTCAAAACTGTTTGACAAAATGCCCCAAAGAACAACAGATTTTGTGTTTCTGGTTTTTGACCTTTCAAATCTGGATTGCAAGGTTTAAATTGGTTTTTATGATTGCTATACACTTGGATAAGCATATAAATGTAATTGGAAACTTAAACCCAACTTTTGCCAATCCAAAAATGAAAATTAGAATATGGCTAATGCCAAACAACACAAAAAAAAACATTCTGCACCAGAAATATGACTGAAAATTGGTGGTTTAAGTGTCAAAATTGATTGGCAGTGGTGCAAAGGCTTAAGTGAGACATCAAAAAAGTGTATATCATCATTGTGAACATGTTTAAATTCTGAAACAGCAAAGAAACATTCTGCATCCGAAAATGAATGGTACACTTCCAATTTTAAGAAAATTTGATGGTTTAAATGGTGATTTGGCTCATTGACTGGAAAATGACCAAATGAACAGTATGCAGAAGTTTTAAAGGGTCAAATAAACTGTTGCTAATGTTCACAATGCACAGAAACAAGGGGAGGCAGCAATTAGCAGTGCAAGTTGTTATTTATGCAGAATAAAAGCACCAAAATTGCACCAAAATGAGAAATGTAAGAAAGAAATTGGAAACTGCAGTGGTGAAAATGAACAACAGTGATTCAAATGTTGAAATGGCACTTCAAACAAGTTTGTATCATCAAATGGAATATGTTGAAGCACTTAAACAGCCACAAGAAAGTCCATATCAGTTTTGAAGGGTTTAGTTCCAAATTTAACCAAATTTGATGACTGAAACTATAATTTGATACAAAGGCTGGAAAATTACCATATGAACAGTAACAACAGGTTTCAAATGGCCAAATATACTTGCACAAACAGTCAATCAGCACAGAAACAGATTGCAGCAACAATTGATAGTGGTAGTTCCCAAAAATGTAGAAAAATATACTAAAAATTGTGGCAGCATGAAGAAAACAGCAAGTTCAAAGCTGGATGGATCAACAAACATGCAAGAAAGGTCCTAAGCAACTACATCTAGCTTCAGAAATTGAGCTAGGGAAATAGCACATGGCCTAAGACACACAATGACAGCAGCACGGTGCAATAGTTATGTACATTATTAGTTTCATTTTCTTATTACTTGTTACACAAACATTTGGATATTAGAACATTTTTGACTTGATATCATTTCAATGTTAGTTAGATCTACTTCCAGACTTTTGTTTCTAGAACATCCTTTTGTTACATTGTTTTATATTTGAACTATAATTACATTATCTATACATTAATGGATGTTCTATGGATTAATTGATGTTCAATGGATATTGATAATTGATTGCATCTTTGAGATGCACATTATGCATGTTTGTATGTGCTTGAAAACTGATATGCAGGTCTGTTTGTAATTGAAATTTGATATACAGGTCTGGTATGCACAACAAATACCATTTCTCTGAAACCTTCTCTGCAATTTACCGAAGGCTTTTGCCCTTCGGTAAATGCCCGCAGTAGGTCATTACCGAAGGCTTCTGGCCTTCGGAAATTACCGAGGGCTTCTGCCCTTCGATAATTACCGAAGGCTTTTGGCCCTCGATAATTACCGAAGGCTATTGGCCCTCGGTAATTACCGAAGGCTTCTGGCCCTCGGTAAATGTTAGCGACAAGAGATTTACCGAAGAATTTTTGGCCGTCGATAAGCCTTCGGTAAACACCCTTTATCGACGGCTTATGGCATTTTCCGAGGGCTTCTGGCCTTCGGTAATGCCCTACTTTTTTGTAGTGCTACTCTGATACCATTTTAGAAATGGTATTCTCCAAAAGATAGAACCCTCGAGAAGCTCCTCCTCCTTCGAGAGAGAGAACTCGTCATGGAAAAGCAAAGAGCGAAGAATGGAGAACAAAGAAAGTTGAAAATATCGGGGTAAGAAAACTTAAACTCCTCTTTTTAGAGTGTTTGAATATTATTTTGTGTATCTTTTTACAATAAAGAAAAGTAAAACCTTATATATAAAGTTCTTAGAGAAAGAGAACTACAAGAAAAATTACAATTACAAACAGCCAAAATTTGTATATAATATGATGTTACATACGGATTATATAGGTTAAAAATTCGTATATAAAAAGGCGTAACTAAGTTATATACGAATATATCTATATATAATTTACATACGAAAAATTCGTATGTGAAATCCATATGTAATTGTATACAAAAAAAATCTGTATATAATTTTACATATAAAAATTTATATGTAATTATATATGAAAAAATCCGTATGTAATTTTTTATTTTAAAAAGAAAAAATCTATGATTTTAGAAAAACTGAAAAACAAAAATCCTAACTAATATATCTAACTGATTACTGTCTAATACAAAAATCTAATTGATTATTTCAATTCCAATAACATGAGCACGGATGGTTTGTTTTATGTGGAGCTTATGATAAATATCCGTGGTTTTCAACTGTTTGGAATACAAGATTATGCCACACCACTTGCTATACTAATTATATATTTTCTATCTACCTAATTCATAGTGTTTAGGTGAAGACTCGTTTTTTATGTATTTTATTCAAAAGCTTTTACCTATAAAGAATTCAACAATTTCACTAAGCATCCAGAAGATAATTGTATTTAAGCAAAATATGATTTTTTTTCTTTTTAAGTTGGATCCTTTGTATTGTATGGACATGGTATTTCAACTATGGTAAGTCTTTCTTTTTGTTTTGTTTTGGTATGAACGTGAAAGGATCTGAAGAACCAATGAAAAACGTTGTTAGTGTCACGTGCATGCCCCCACACCGAGAATAATTAGGTCAAATTCATAGAATGAAGAAGTATAGTTAATTGCGGTTGGTTTGACCAACGACCCTATGACGCCGTCAATTCCTTCTACCAAGGAGGCTCTGACCAAACGCGCCATTACGTGTTCAACGTCCATTTTTTTCTCAATTCTTTCTCTTTCTCCTTCTCGGATATTTTCTCTCCAGTTTCACAAAGGAAGACGTGTGGCAAATAAAACATTAAACAAATGGTTGGTTGGTTTCAAACTTTGACACCCTAATTACAAAAATTATATATATATTGGGAAAATTAAGGTTCATACGAGGGAAAGATTTGTCCATTCTAGTCATATATAATTATATGCAGATAGGAATTTAAAGTTACAGTTACTTACAAAGTTAATTATTATTTTTATAAAACAAAGTTATATTTTTAATTGGGTTAAATATGTTTTTAGTTCATAAACTATTGGTCGTTTCTGGTTTTCGTCCCTCTTTCAAAGTAAGGTACAATTTGGTCTTCATTCTTTTCGAAACGTTCGTTTTAGTCCTCGAAATTTTGATTTTAGTCCTCATTTGTTGCTAAATGAGGACCAAATTTTTAAACAGTGTTTAGTTTTCGAGGACTAAAACGAAGGTTTCAAAAAGAATGAAGACTAAATTGTACCTTACTTTGAAAGAGGGACGAAAACCAGAAACGACCAATAGTTTAAGGACTAAAAACATATTTAACCCTTTTTAATTAAATACGAAATAGTTTAATTCATTATGTCAAGTGGACTTCTAGCAAATGATTCTATGGAGAAGTTGACAATCCTTTGCTAATAATAACTAATAAGTAGCAATATGAATTTGAATGAAAGGTGTGTGAAAGTTTGGAAGAAAATTCGTTTACAAAACAAAGTATTATTATGACAATTATTTAATTGTTTGATTTCAAATAGCAATACCATAAAACAAAATTCAAACATGGGATTGCCAAAAACACACTTTCGAACATGTATTTATTTTCTAGTTTATGCATTTCATTGGAGATAAATGAGGTAGAAAAATTCATTTTGAAACTTAGATCACGAAAGTATAGGTCTTGAAATAATCTTACATTATAATATTTGACCAGAACATTTCTAAGAAACTATACTGTAAATTATGAAGCATGAATTACTTTTAAAATTTAAAATCTCACGGTTTAACTAAAAATATAATTTTGAACTTAATTTCACTTCATAAGAAAAACGCTCCTTTTGGTTGTTGTATTTCTAATTTATTTTTATTTTAATTTTTGTAAAAGCAATAACAAATATATTCATAATTGACAATAGCATATCCCCTGTAACCCCTGTGATATAGGGATATTAAAAGTAGCAAGAATGATTCGGTAACATCGGTGAAAAGTGCTTTTGAGGTGGGGTATCTTTAATTTTTTAGATTATAGGGCTAGTTGTAAAATCGACTATATAAAAAGTAGTTACTTTCAAAATCAATCGATGGTGAAGTGGACAGAGGAATCAGTAAGCATTGGCTAGAACTTTTGAGATGCAAAGGTTATGGACACAGTTGTAATGTTAAAAAGATAAAACATTAAGTTAAAAATTGAATACCCAGTTATTTGTTTAATACTTGAAATTTACTTGCATCACAAATTCTTGATAATAGAGATGCAAACTATTTCAATTTCATTCAAACTATCCTATCTAATGTGAATTTCATCTCCTTATCTCTTTAAAGCATTAAAGATGAAAGTGAGACCAATTATTTGAATAGTAAACCCTTATTTCTACGTGAATAACAATCTTATAAAATAAAGTTCTATAGATAATAATGATTTTTTTTGTTGACTAAAATTTATTTATTTAAGAATTAGGTGTATTATTACGTTTATATTTCAAAATAACTCTTAATAAATTAAATTGACAATTATATTTTCACAAATTACTTTTTTTTTAAGGTTTACCTAGTAAGTTTGATAAGAGCGTCCTTGTCATAAGACATGGATAAGTCTATAAGTGATACTCATGGAATAAGATATAGTCAAAAAAATTCAAATTTTTTTTGTACAACGACAACGCAACAACACCATAACGGCAATGTCTAAGACTTAAGTGCAAATGCACCGAGCATAGAGAGCTAGTGTGTGATATGTGTTTGATGAAATCGGATATACATAACACTTATAATATAGTTATAAGAAAGTTTGGTCGGTTACATATCGATTAACCAAGAAGTATTCTCATAAGTTCAAGTATGTCTTGGCTATCCATGCCTAAGTGTACTCGACTTTCATGTTATGACCCAAATCAATACATAACGGCCAATTGGAATTGACATTTGAAGAGCATTAACTGAATTGACTTAAGGTTATGATTAAGCAATGATTAACTAACTTGATGAACTAAAGACTAATAAGGTTATTAGCTACATGGCTAGGCCCACTCAAAATAAATTAATTACGTTTCACTATTACTACATTGATTATTTTCTAATGCACTTGGCTAAGCATCATGGTTTCTTTTTAAGGCACAATCCCCATTTGAGTGGTCGAAGAAGAGTATTTTACTAGAAAACGAATAACCTTATAAAGAATAAGTACTTTTGGAGTTTAAAGAGCTAAAAATTCATTTTCACATAATATATCTAGTTTAACAAAAATATAAAATCATAACGTGCAATTATTGATTAAAGCCTAAAATAAATAAATAAATAAATAAATATATATATATATATATATATATATATATATATATAAAACTCAAAATAATTAAATCTCTACTTTTTTGAATAAAAGTTTGAGATATGAAAGATTCTTTACTATGAAAATCTTTTATTTTAAATTATGTTGGAGATTATTAAAAATATTAATATTATTAAAAAATTAATGATATTGTTTCTCATTCTTGTATATATTAATTTTATAAAATAAATTTTATTTATGAATAAATGTTTTTATTTTATTTTATGTTAATAAGATTTGTTATTGTTCATTATTTTATTTTTATTATTATTATTTACTCTGTTCTATTTATAAATACAATCCATTTACACACAAAAAAAATACACCATCAACACAATGACTCATATATACAGAAGAGTTTTCACTCTTCTATTATATATTATCTTTTAAAACATCTATTATATATTATTTTTTAAAACATTAATTTTATGTCGTTTAGATATTATAGTGTTCTGCAATTAAAATATATATTATCCTTTATTACAAAAATGGTGTAACTTATATAATTTTATTTTATCCGTATCTTTATCTTATTTTTTTTTATTTTTTTTCTAACAATACAATCACTTCAACGTAGGTATGCAAGCATAAAAGAATACATAGAACTTCGGATATATAGATAAAAGTAAAACTCATCGAGATCAAAATAAACAATATAAATTCGATATCTACTAGTTGATGAAGTTTAAATGATAAAAAAACAAAAAAAAAATATTCTCAATCTTTAATGAAAGTGAACAAAAAGTTCCTAAAATTTCATTTCTAAAAATGTTAAAAGATATTTTATTTTTATCTGTAACCTTATAACTTAGTTCACTTAAAATTTTCATACCTCATCAACTGAATATTTTTTTTCTTCAAAAATATTCATTTGACTAAACTGATTTCACTTAACTACATCCTAAGAAAATAATTTACTCGTGTAACAAATATAGACATTGGCAAATCGTTACCTTCATTATCTCGAACGTTCACTAGTGCAATGAAGGGATAAGATATCGATTAGTTTTGCTTATAGGCATCGGTTCTCTAACCAAGGCATATACGAACAAGATAAAAAAAATGTGGTTTTGTACCTCGGTTCTGAACCGGGTCAAAACGATGTTCGATTATGCCTCGGTTCTTCCATAACCGAGACAATAGCGTCTTTTTTTTTCGATATCCACAGTTCACTTCTTCCTCTTTGTTGCACAGAGTTATTGATTATGTTGCTGATAGTTCTATTGATTCAATGAAGCCACTACATGAACAACCCAAATTTCGGTATCATGAACTAGTGCCACCCAATTTTGAGAAACACACAGAAACACAAGGAAGAAAGAACAACACAAGGAAGAAAACACACAGAAACACAATTTTGAGACAAAAAAAAAACACAAGGGCACCCAAACTCCATCAACCTACATTAACAACCCAATCCTCTGATTATCACGATGCATTAACAACCCAATCCTCTGATTATCACGAACCAGTGCCACCCAAACTCCAACCTGCATTAACAACCCAATCAGAAGCCCTTGAAGGAGGTGCAATCGGAGCTCTCCGAGCGGCTGAGGTTGAAGTCCGGCGGAGCAATAGAAGCCGCAAAGCAACCTAAGAAGCAGAACCCCCAAATCCATTTCGCCATCCACCTGCAAAGACACTATCTTGACCGATTAATCGGTGGAACCAAGGTTTTAAACGGTGGAAAAGAGGAATGAACAGAGGAAAATAGACTTAGAGTGCGGAGGGGAGGTGGATCTGTGATGGAGGTTGGGAGATGCGCTCTTGAGAGCTTCTGCCATCGCACATCGCAGAGCTTCCGCCGTCGCCGCTGCGTCCTCGCCACTCCATGAAAAAAGAGCTTTCGCCATCGCTGCACCGTCGCCACTGTCGCGCCGCACTGTCGCCACTGTCGCGCCGCACAGTCGCCACTGTCGCGCCGCACCATCGAGCTAACTCGCCGCACCGTCGTCGCTGTCTCGCGGCCGCTCTCACCACCATCGCACATCGTTTGGAGAAAGGAGAAGAGGAGAGTGCTGCTAGGTTTTTGGGGGGAAATCCTTCACGATCGCAAAGCCTAGGTTTGGCTTTTTAAGGTTCAGCCCAAGCCCATATGCCTCGGTCCATCTGTGAACCGAGGTTGTATCATTGTCACGTGAAGTTTATGCCTCGGTTTTACCCTGCCAACCGAGGCAGTATTATTTTTAGACACCGGTTGCTTAACAACCGAGGTATATACTATTTTGAAAATTACAAGACTGCCACCGTGTTTTGATACGCTTCGATTCCAGAAAAACCGAGTCCTAATGAACGAGTTAAAAATGTAAATTTTTACTAGTGATTGTTGTAATTTCTAGAAATGGCTTTCGAAATATGAATTCTTTAGGCCCTGTTCTTTTGAGTGGATTTGAGAGGATGGATTTGAGGGGATTTGAGAGGATTTGAAGATAATTTTTTTTTGTCGTTTCTTTGAGTGAATTTGGAGGTAAATGAGAGTGAATTTGAAAATAAATTTTGTGAGAATTAGTATAGAATTGTATTGACATGACAAATTAAAAAAAATTATTTCCAAATTCACTCTCATTTACCTTCAAATTCACTCAAATAAACGACAAAAAAAATTATCTTCAAATCCTCTCAAATCCCCTCAAATCCATCCTCTCAAATCCACTAAAAAGAACAGGGCCTTAGAAATTAAAATATTTTACAGGAAAACAAATATGAATAGTTAATATTCTTCTATTCATAAAACTAAATGTTTTACTTTTAATTTTTCATATTTTGACTGATTTTATTAAAATTGATACACATACGAGGTATTTATGTGTTAGTTTATTGAACAAATTATATTGTTTTAGTATTGCACATTCAACTTTCCAGTTTTCAAAATATATTATAAGAAAAAACCGAAAGTTTGCGTTGACCCATATAAGACAACCTGTAGTTGACCCATCAGTAATGAAGGATATAAGCATGTTCTACACATCAATTATTAAAGTTTATTCTGTACTTTAACAAAAGCAACAAATGGAAAAACATAAACAGATATTAGTGTGATTCTTATATTCAAATTTTAATGGTGAAGCTGAAAAAAAAAGTAGATATCAGTCTATTGTTTTAGAAGTTTAAGAAAAAAGTTTGACATGGAATGAAAATTATAAAAAAAGTAATATATGAAAAACCACAAAAGAATATATATATTTATTAAAGAGAATACTTGGCAAATTCAAATGTTAGATATTCAATATCATTATATTAAATATATAAGAAAAGGTAAACACTATTTTATAAAAATATAGTTTATTAAATTTTGCCAGATATTCTACGTAAACTAAAGATAAAATTAATTACCATATATAAAAGATTTTGATTTTACAGTTAGTTTTATAAGTATACTTACTTGTAATAAGTTTAAGCTCTTTTTAATAGAATATGAAAATTTATTTTAAAGAAATTTTGAACTTAATAATTCTTATTTTATTGGTGATTGAAGGTTTTTGGAGGAATAAAGTAGTGAAATTGTGATGCTTATACCTTTGACATTAATATAAAGATATGGAATTTGATTTGGGATAGGGTGGCGTGGCGTGGTAGATTCCGTATGAATGGTATTGGCTGGCAAAACGACGTGCGTAAAGGGACAGCCAGAGCAACTGCAAGGAAATACGTTATCACGTGGCCTACCTGTATTTTTCATTCACTAACCCCCACTTTATATTTAAAAAATACAAAAAATAAAAGATATATTCAATTACACGTATAATATTTATATTATTTTTAAAGTATTTAATATTTCGTATTAAAACTGGTATAATATATTGAGGTTTGCTGCAAAAAGCTGCTAGAATCAGAAACTGTGGATGCACAGTGGAAGTTAATATATTTTACATTTTTCTGTAAGTAGGTGGAGAAACTTAAATTTAGAGAAGGAGTCGCTCGTGACGGTTGTAGGTAAGGCAGAGAGCACAACAGAGTCAATGTGCAATTGAGAGGAGAAAATGAACATGTGTCACATTAGAGACTTAAAAGTAAAATTATATTTTGTTCATTATAGATACAATGTGTTTTTCATTTGTTAATATATATAATATAATACATCAATTATATATGTATATGCTTCTTTGTTTTTTTTTTTTTCATCAACTAATTGGGAAATTAATCAATTATATGGATTATGATAAATTTAAAGTATATTTATATTTAGAACTCAACAGGTTATTTTACTCATTTTTAAAATTTTTAAATCTTAATATGTATTTTTGATGATACGATAAACTTTCGTTTAACTTTTCATAATTTTAAGTGTATGTAACTTAGACTATTAATAAAGTTAAAAAAATCTATAAATATTTATTTAATATATATAATGACTCATGATGAAAACTCATTTTTTATACATTTTATCTATATATCACAATATATTCAATACACATTTTCTTTCATTACATAAGTATATCATTCACACTTAGATGTATATATTACAATTCACTTTGAATAAAACAATAAATGATTCAAGTGTTTAATCTAATAATTTTTTGGATGTACAGATACATATACATAATCTTAATGTTTAGAAAAGTGAGGAGAAATCTCTTAAATATTGGACAATTTCTTTGTTTGAAAAACATAATTTCGTTGAGCAATTGGATGAAATACTCGTTAGAGTGACTCAAACTTAATTTTTACTTGAACAATTCAAAAATTATTGAAGGATAATATTAGACAAAAATGTGTAAAAAAGAAAAATGATTTGAACGTGTGTCTCATTATGTATTAAAAATAGGTATGTATACATAATAGTATGATCTAAATCAGGGATGTAACTATATCCAACATAATTACATAATATTTAATAACTTAATTACAAATATTTGATTAGTTTAATTATATCCTTTCACTCTAAGCAGGAGGTTCACGAACACTTAAACTGGTCCAAAAATCATAAAAAAGAACTCGAGGTAAGTCTTTGGTGAAGATGTTAAGTATTTAGTGGCAGGAAGGGACATGAAGAACTCATGTTGACCAAGTGTTATCTTTCCCCGAACAAAGTGAATATTCATCTCAATATGTTTTGTTTGTTAATGTTGCACAAGATTACTAGATAGATAAGTGGAAATAACTTTATCACAATATACCAAAGTAGTTTGAGGGAGAGGAAAATGAAGCTACAATAGAAGATTGCGGAGCTAACAAGATTTAGCAACAACATTTGCAACACCTTATCATTCAATCTCTACACTAGAATGAGAGAGTATGTTGGCGTTTGGAACCAGGAGATGAGGTTGTCACCAAGAAACATACAATAACTAGATGTGGAACGTATGGTGTTAGGGCATCCACCCCAATCAACATCAGTGTAAGAAACAAGTTTCTCAATAATGGTTGGATAAAGATGCAAACCATACTATAAGTACCAGAAAGACTCCTATACATAATGTGATCCTCATATAGTGTGTCAGAGGATGTACTAGGTTTCTTCTTAGTATCAACTAGAGTAATAGAAGGATTGCAAGAGATCTTGTCAGCATGTGCAATGATGCCACTAGCATAAGTGCTTTAATTGAGGAACAAGCCACTTGCATGTCTTGTCGTAATAATCGTAAGAAAATAACTTTAAGGACCAAGATCATTCGTGCCAAATTCAGAGCCAAGGAATGCCATCAGATTTTCAAAGGGCATGGGATGAGGTGGTGAGAATGATGTCATCAACATAAAGCAGGATGTATGCCATGTCAAAATCATATCAGTAGATGAAGAGAAAATGATTTGAATCACTATGCTGGAACCTAATGGTAGAAACGTGGTAAAAAAAGTAATGATACAAAGCACAAGGTGCTTGCTTCAGACAAGAAAAATATTTTCTCAATCGGCAAACATGATCAAGGTGAAAGGGATAACGAAAACTGAACGACTGATGCATGTATACAATTTCATGAAGATCACATGGAGAAAGACATTTTGAATATCCAATATATTAAAGAGCCATGATTTGGAAAGACCAATGGTGAGAATCGTACGAGGTTTCACCATAAGTCTAGACGTCTCATCTCAAACCACACCTGCAATTTGAGACTTGCTATCATCTACAAGACGAGCTTTATAACACTTAAAATAATCATCAAATTTATTTTTTTGTCTGAAAATCCATATACGACAAATGATATTAAAATTACATGGGTGCAGAACTAAATCCCACGTATTATTTTTAATTAGAGCATCAAATTTAGATTGCATGACATCTTTCTAATTAGGGTTTTATAAAACAAAGGGTAGGATTTTCGGGAAGAGGTTATATCATCGAATCGACAATGGAAATAGAAAGGTTAAAGAGCTTTATGAGTTTGTCGTCACCGATCATGCTAAGGGTGGCCATGGTTTTAAAAAGAGGACATGCACAATGGAGAGGTAGGGTTCAGAGGCAAGGCAGATTGGTTAGAAGTAGGAGAGGTAGATAGGTTGGTGTGGAGGCAGGGCACATGTGCTAGATGAAGGGAGGGTAATCTTGTAAGTTGTGGGCTAGACAAAGAGGCTTCGAGTCAAGGTTTGGCCAGGGATGAACAAGGAAGGGATGTATGTCATCAGTGAAACTATCATAAGTAAATATAGGAGATGAAGACATGTGGAAAAAAGGAAATTGTGTTTAATAAAAATGAAATTTCGCGATATTATTACCTTTCTATGAGACAAATCATAACATTTATAACCTCTATCATTAAGGGAATAGCCCAAGAAAACACACGAATTCAGTTGTAATTGTAGTTTGTTAATGGTAGAAAAAGGGAATAAAGGATAATAGAGACAAATAAATACCCATAAATGTGTATAAGAGGGATCACGATGATATAAAAGATGAATGAGTGACCGATTACACAAGCCTTTGGAGAAATTATATTAAGCAGATAAGTGGTCATTTGAAGGGTGTTATGCTAAAACCAAGGAGGAATGTTATTTTAAGAAAAAAATATGGGGCAAGAGAACCAGAAAAAAAAAAAGACCATTATCATCACCAAATCAATGAAATAATGCATTGTTGTCCTCATGTCCATTATTACATTAAAAACATTTAACTTTTTGTATGCTTGAGTTTGATTAGTAAGAGATGTGAACTTTTCAAAACCTTGAGATTTAGTACCTAAAAGAAACATCCAAAGGAAATCAAAGTAATCATCCAGGAAAAAAAATAATAGTGATGACCAAAGGAACTTAAAATAGGTAATGTCCAAATATCACTGTGTAAAATGTCAAAATGTACCAAAGTAGCATTATTGGATAACATGAATGACAACTTAACATGTTTTCCAAACACACACGAATCACAAATAGTTTTTGAATTCAAATATTCAGAGGCAATGAACTTATTCCTAAAAAGACACTACAAAATAAAAGAATCGGGATGGCAAAAAACTTTGTGCTAGATACTAGATGCTAGACCAGCAAAAGGAGTGAGACGGATGACATGATAGAGGTTGCTAAGACTATCACATCTCATAAGAAGGATTCTCGTCTTTGAAATCAGTAACAAAGAAGCCAAAAGGGTAAAAGGACACATAAATGTTATTATCCATAATGAGTTGTTGCACATAAATTAAATTATTTATAATATGTGGTGTGTGCAATACGTGGTTAAGATTAAGAGGTTTATAGTGATTCGATGTAGGAATCGTGTGACTAAATCCCTATATTTGATTACCTTGATAACTACTAACAATTCATGTCTAATTTAAATGGCTTGAATTAAAATAAGACGTGAGATTACCTTGTGATGTCACTAAGTGAGACGAGGCTTCAATGTGCATGTATCACATGTTATCAAGTGGTGTCAAAGACATGGTGTGCATAGTAGCAAAAATGTCAGTGGGTATTAAGGAAGTAGTGGCAGTGTGGGCTTGAGATGATTACCTAGAATGTCTTCAAAGGTTTTGTGGGGCGAGTCTACTAAGATGTGGTATAAGGAAAATAAGGCTTTCCCCAAGGAGGGGGAGTCCAACCTCAGGGATTCGAAGGAACAAACTGAGGTGACTGCCATGATGGAGAAGAAGCTACAAATAGGAGAAGTAGACGAACCAAATGAAACATTTGAGCGAGGTCTACTACATTGATTACTTCCACCACAACGACCCTGATTATTGTGATTACAGTCAGACCTAGAATGAATTTTTGAGTGACGGTTGAAGTGTTGTTGTGAGGAGTGATTAGGGTCCCATGGGGCTAAAGTGTGCATGGTGGCGTGAAAAGTAATGGTTTTCATCTTCGTTACACCATATTCCTTAAAAGTCAACATAGAATAGGCCTGGAGGAAGGATTTGAATGTGTCTCAGTATGTATTAGAGATATGTATATAGACATAAGAGTATGATTTAAATCAGGAATGTACATATGCACAACATAATTACAAAATATTTAATAACCTAATTACAAAAATTTAATTAAGATTTATGCACATGCAATTGAAAGACATCAAATGAACATGCAATGTAAGTTATTCTTCAATCAGTTGAAGAGCTCCATACATACATGCAACAAATGATCTTCAAATTCAACATGCAAATCTCCATGCAAAAAAGACTTTAGTTTAAAATCAACCACTGCAATTTTCTAAGGTAGAATTACTAAAATTCTTCACTCTCAACAAGTTCATTTAAACTTAACTCAATCTTACAAAGTTAGCTTATAAGGTGATGTTTCCATATACATATATACTATAAATTTTCTTTATTTTTAGTCGTTGGGATCTCCAACATAACCATCTCACAAACATATACATCTCTAGCATAGGACTAGACATTAATTGATAGCCTAATAGCATTCTGATAGTAGGTGGTACAATAAATGTAACAACAAATAACAAATTTTGTTAGGATAGATTTCATATAACTCTAATATCATCTTAAAAAGTAGACTTTACGTTCAACTTATCCTTATAAAATCAATTTGTTATATCCACTTATAAATTAAAAATTAATCTTATTTTTAGTTAATATAAAATCTGCAACATAAATATGAAAACTTTTAGTCAATATAAGCATGAAAACTTTCAATACCTAGAAGCTCTAAAATAAAACTATTACTAAATGTGACCGTGTTCTAAAAGAGATGAGATTTGAAGTAACTATTGAAAAAAAAAACAAAAGGAAGAAAAGAAAGAAATGCATGCATGTTAGTGGTATAATGAAAAAAATGAGAACAAAGTCTTACTATCAACACTCATATTGAAATTCAAAATCAAATGTATAATGATAGTAAAAAATTTAAAAATAGTTTTAAAACTAAACTATATTATCGATATTTGAGAAATACTTGTTTATGGTCCTAGTTATTTTTATTTTAGATTTTAAATTTAAATATATGTTTCTCAAATATTATAGTCGAATAATAAAATAAACGTTTATCCAAATGTGATTAACCATAGTGTAGAAAAATTCACATCGAATCAAACATTCAATGAAAAACTGAATTTCTCATTTTTAAGGGGAGGAATCTTGATCCCTTAATTTAGAATAATCAAAACAATTGTAATAGGTGTGTTATTATTTTGAAATTAAATTAAATTATAGAAATTATTATATATGAATATTCTAGTATCTTCAAACTCAGATTCAAATTAAATATTTTTTTTTTGTTTGTTTCACCAGCAGTTACTTCTATATTAATATGATTGAATTAGTGCATCTAATAAAATCATTTGAATTTATATAACTAAATATTAAATCATTTTATATAAAAATATAATTATTTCGTACATTTGGTAATTGCAGCTCAAATATTGGTTTGCATTTAACACTTTGTGTACGTATTTGAGAAAAGCGTTGTACTTGCGTTAAATTATAAACTATTCAGCAAAAAGAAATTATAAACTCTTCTTGTGCTTAATTAATAAACCTTCACTTTCAACTAGTTCAACCTATCGTATCATTTTAGCTACTTTTCTAAATTTTTCTAAATTTTATTTTTCAACTACGTAGGAACCTGTTTTCCTGAATTCATTTTCATCCATGTTTTTCCATTTAATTATAATGAATGCTACCAATGAGCTCTTTGTCATTCGATTGTATGTGAACTACCAACATTTTTTAATACCATTCAATAATTTATCAATCAATACTAAATATTTGATAGGTCAAAAAAGTGTTTCATAACATTGAAGGAGCATACTTTTCAAATCCATAATCTATGCCAATGGTCATATATAAAATATATATTTTATTTTGATACATATGTCCCATTTAGTTTTATATTTTTTTTTTCAATTGTTATAATTTACCTTTCACAATTTAATTTACACTTACTAAAGTAAATACATTCTTCAATAACATGTCACATTAAATCATTCTCTATTTATTATTTAATTATTACTATTAGTATTACTTTTTCATTTTTTATTTATTTTTAAAATATGAAATTACCAAATGTCTCTTTTTAATTAGTTAAATGTAAAATCTAATTTCAAAATTGTTATCTCATTTCCATTTAATCTCTCTCATAAACACTATATAATTGATATTATTTAAAAATATTAACTAGTTTAAATTTCTAATAATATTTAAAAGTAATACATTATTTACATGTTAATTGTAATTATTTATGAAACATGGCATACGATTTCAGATTTACATTGCCCTATTAAAGTGTTTGTACTCAAAAATTAAACTCTTTTCCTCTATTCTTTGTATGTGTTGGATGTGGAAGATATACTAATACAAATTTATTTTATCATATATTCATGTAACTATATTAAGAGAAATGGAGGAGATAAATTAATCTACAAATTATCTGGAAAGAAATTTTATAAATTGTATTGTCATTAAATAAGTCAAAAACATAAGACAATTTTGAGTTGTTTTTTTGTTTTAGATTTCATGGTGTATTGTCTAGTATCAAACAATCAAAGATAGTTTTAGATTAATATCAAACAATCAAATGATAGTTTTAGGTTGACAAACGATTTGTCGATTTTTTTTTTTAAGGTTGGTTTGTAAATTTCTCCTTCATTAATGCGCTACAATAATATGCAATGAGTAATGAACAAGGATGATGGAAAGAATAAGCTACTTTCATCTTTATACAAATTCTTATTATATTTTAATTTAGATTAATTCTCAAACAATTAATTAAGTTTCATTATATAGATTATTGCTATAAGTTACAAATTGAGTATTATTTGAAATGCATTAACCTTTCACTAAAAACTAAAGTATTATTTGAACACTGAGACACTCTTGGTTAAAAACTTCGAGTATTGTTTTAAATATAATCACTATAACTAAAAGAAAAGTATTGTTTAGATCACAGCTACTCTTGACTAATTCATGAGTGTTGTTTGAATCAGAATCATTTTTCACTAATATAAAATATTATTTGGTCAACACCAATTTTGGTTAAGATAAAATAATGTTTGAATAATAACTACCTTTGGCTAAGATAAAGTATTTTTTAGACAACAGTCACTCATAACTAAAATAAACAAAGTTTGTATTAAAGTTTAATCACAAAGATCATTGAGAGTTTGCTTATTATAGTGTTAGTATCTTATAACATATATAAATACATGTACTTTAGTTTGTTCTGTGAACACAATATTGTTTTTCTATAAAACTTTTAAGATTATAAATGATTTTGACATTGTTTTGATATTCAATAATTGAATCTGTCAATTGTCTTTTTTTTCAAACGATTTTTATATAGAACTTGGAAGAAAAAGTCATCCCAAATCCTTTCTGACCATTAAGAGCTTTTGAATTCAAATAACATCATCTTCTTTGTTTATTGAGTGTGGATGTAGAGGTACATCACATGTGCTCACTACAAGAAAATTATATATTATCGATAAGCAAAATCCATCGGTAATAGCTTAAATTCATTGGTAAATCATCTTTATCGAAGAACTATCGACATATAAATACCTATCAGTAAGTGATCATTGGTAAACTTTATCAGTACATGCATAAATCTGTCAATATCGATGACCAAAAATCCATCGATAATTATTTCTTGGTAAATATTTGTTAGTAATTATTGACAAATTATAGTCGTCTGTAATATTAGTCGGCAAAATACACGATTGGATTTTCTTCTTCTTTTTCCTCTTGATCTTTTTCCTCTAGTTTTTCATCTGCTTCCTGTCCACATCGTTGCCATTAGTAAGTGGAGCCACCATCACTACCTCTAGGTTATACTCTTCCTCCACCTTTTTCTCTAACTTTGACAATTACCATCATTGATCTCTTCTACCTTTGTGTCACTATCACTTCACTAGCAATCCTTAGAGTCACCAACACTTGTTAGCGACATGCCTCGGGTCAACATAGAGCCACTATCACCTCACCATCGAGGCACCATTTAGTTACCGCTACATTATCTCCTCCTCCTCCTTCATTTATTTTCTTCTTCCTTTTCTAATTCATCTCCCCTTATTAATACAAAAATACTTCATGAGATTGGACAATAATTTTGCTTCCTAAATTAATGATGAATTTACTAATGAAATGAGACTATCAGTAATTATAATGATAAGGTATCAACAAAAATATTGTTGGTAATAAAAATTATAATTTATCGATAAACGTTACCAACAAATTTTGCCGATGATAAATTATCAACAAAAATATCTGTCAATAATACTAATTGTAATTTACCGACAAATCTTTCAAACAAATTTTATATAAAAATTTCAAATTGAAGAAAATATCTCTCAATAAATTAAATAGTGAAATCCGTAAAAACATATCCATAATATATTTAAGTTTATTAGTAATTAAGAAAATTCTTATAATGACTTCAGATAACATTAAAAATAACTTTCCTACAACGTTTCAATAGTTAGCTTTGCGCTCAATAAATTTTAATGTTGACTTATCCGTTAAGCAAATCATAGACAAAAATATAAAAACATTCCTTATAATATGATAATAAACTTAAAAATTGTTTTTACTAAGTGCAATGTAAGTTTCAAATTTGTGTCACTTATCATTAAATGAATATTACAATATGTTGTACATTTTGAACAACTTATATCTTTCATAATATATTCTTTTTCAACAAAATATAACAAATTCTAGATTAAACTTCTTCGTATATTTACTACTTTATTTTATTGCAATAAATACATAATGAAAATTATCTTGAACTTTTACTTAATAAATATTAAAACGTTTTTTGAAGCACCTTGTTTCGGGAATAATAAGATAAAAACTACAAGATAAATATTGAAATACAAAATTAAAACAAAAAATAACAATAAAAAATATAACGAAAAGAAAAGGTGAAAATATGTAACAAAGTAAAAATAAAAATAATAACAAATATAAAGAGACAAATATACCTCTATATAATTGTGATTCTTATTTTGGGTGTTCATATTGATTTTTTAATTTTACTTTTTAAATAAATTTTTATAAATTAAAATAATTATTTTATCAATTTTATTTTCTAAGTAATTATTTATTTAAATTTAGCTATTTTTTTTCGAATTGATATCTTTTTAAACTTATTATATTTTAATTATAAAAATACTTATAAAGTAAATAAAAATTATTTACAATAAAATTACAAAAACTATTTTAATTATATGATAATAATAATAATTTTATGATTTTTAATTATCATGAAAAACTATAAATATATATGCTTAATGAGTGTGTTTTCATTTATTAATTACTGAGCAAGAAGTTCTACCACAAAAATATGAGTTGCAAATAATTTTAATTATAATTTTGTTGAGTTCTGCTTTTCCTATTTTGTATTTCCAGTAACAATTATTTATAGTAAACAAATATGTGTGTATATTCTGCATTCGAAGAGCCACCGAATAAAATAAATTTTGTACAACCGACACGTTTCTAGAAATAATACAACTTTGTTTATAAAAGACAAATTGTTCTGTTTGATGACTATTTTCTTATTAGTATTAGTGAATCCACATACCCAAATTCAACATATTGAAAGATACTCACAATCATCTACATGCTAAATTAATACATATAGAATAAATAGTACTTTCCTTCTCCCTAAATACAGCTCCATTGGATTTGTTTGAGTTAAAGAACAAAAATGAGGTAATAAATAACTAAATAAATAAATAATGCGATAGTAAAAGAGAAAGAAAAAAGTTATTTGAAGAAAATGTGTGTATAAGTTAATTGATATAATGCTTTTAAAAAATAGTTAAACAATACATTTATAAAAGGATCAAATTATCTTTATTATTATAAATTATATAAATTATAAATAATTTATTTTTAATTAAATATTAAAATAATTATAAATTTAATATTTTATTATTTTCCATTTAATTCAATTTTATTATATTATATAATATAATTACAACCAATATATATTGTAACAAATTACATCTATGCAGATAACATAAATCTAATTGCTTATAATATGGTCTATCATAGTTATGTTCGATCATATTATATAATAAATGGATTATGATTATTTTATATTTGTGAATAATCAATCATGTTCATGGATATTGTCACGCCCCATTAATTATTCTGCTTAGTCACCTCCCTGCTTCCATTAATACGTGTGACACGTGTTCTGTGCCATTAAAGAAGCACACGCCCTCACTCTGCATGCCACCGCCAGGTGTCAAATTGGAAGGTTCTGAGTTTGATAGTGGAAGCCAAGTGGCAGCGCAGGAGAGAATGTCCGTTTGACTTGGGAAGAGAAACTAATTTTCTGAAACACTCTTCCCTTCTCTGCGTGCTCTTTCATCTTCCTCAGAAAACCAAACCCTCATTTTTCTCCTCCTTCTCTCTAGAACTCTCCGTCTTCCCTCTTCTGCAACTCACCCTCCTTTTCTCCGTTCACGTTTCAGCACCGTGATAATCAGCACTGCACCGTGAGCTTTCCATCAAACCGATTGGTTTTGGATTCTGAAACGGGTAAGTTTCACGTCCTCAACCACTCTTCATTTTCCACATGCAAGCTCGTTTTAAATCTGCATGCACCTTCTCTGAACCAGTATTGGTTTTCTGAATTTTTAGTTGAAGAGTTTTTGGGTTTTTGAACGAAAAAGGGTAGAAGAGTTGATACTGGGATCTGGTTTTCTTTTAAAGAACGAAAGCACGTTTCCAATCCAGGTAAGGGAAGCTTATTTGGTTTTTAATTCATGTTATTCCTGTTACTGCATGCGCGTTAGGTGATGTTGGAAAGTATATTTTGATATTTGACTTTTGAGTATATGAATAATGGCTGATGATATGTGAAAGTGTTCGCGATGTATGTCCTGGGAATATAACTTTGTGTGTATGAATGTTCTGTAAATTGTATGTAATGTGACCCTGAAAATTGATGCTGGTATATGATGTTGATTCAAAGATTGAGAAGTTTAGAGTATACTGTGATATGATTAATTGAATGATGTAAGTTATAACTGGAAAATGAGTTACTGTAAAAGAGGATTTTTTATATGAAAGTGCATGAAATTGAACGTTCGTTATCGATACGGTCATTGACCGTTCGGTATTAGCAGTAAATTCTTGACGTAGTCGGACCCTTTCATTTGGAAAGGACCTTTGAGGACGAACGCCCTTTAAATAGCTTTACGTTGAGCACTTGGGGCCAAATGTACTCTTTATGAGTGTTGCGTGAGATTTTGAGAAGCTTGATAACCTCCTTTTGAACACTTAGTCAAATTGCAAGACATGAATTTTAAACATCTTAACTTATAGAAATCCCAAACTTCTGAAATTTTGAATCAATGGAAATTCCCTATCTAAAAGCGTATGTCCTGAAGTTGAGTTCGGCCTTAGACCGAACGTTCGTCCTAAACAGTGTAAATGATAAGTAGCGCTCGGTCTGATACCGAACGCTCGTCCCAATACGGATGTGATAAGAACGCTCGTCCATATACCGAACGTTCGTTCATTCTCTCATTCTTAGCAAAACGGTAAAAGCGTTCGTCCTGAATTGAATAGCTTTCGTCCCTAATTTAATTAGCGTTCGTCCCAAAAGTTCTATGTGCGTTCGTCCACATTTCGTGACGTTCGTCAAAGGTTTCATTTTAGCGCTCGTCATTGACTGGCGTTTTGTCTCTTGAATTAAATCTGTAAATGAATTATTCTAAGTTAATTTTTCTAAGGATCAGTTCATCTAACTGATTAAATTATAACGTTCGTCTTGACAGATTGAGTCAGCTTGATTCCTTTGTAAAGAACTTCTCTTGGTTTTAATCTGAACGTTCGTCCTAGTTGTGAAAGGAGTGAACGTACGTCTTTTTTAGAGTAGTAACACAGAATGAAATGTATTTAAGAGGATGAATTAAGATGTGTGAACACCATGATGAATGAATTGTGATTGTGGAATTTGAACGAGCGTTCCATGGGAGGAACGACTCTTGGTTGGAAATTGAGATTTGTAAAGTATGAATGTGGCAAGCTTAGCTGCGGTCATCCTGATATTCCGTGAGTGCTCGTTCCTCAAGTAGAGATGAGCATGTCATGCGTGGGAATGGCAGGAGGTCCTAGTTCATAACTGTAACTTGAACGGAACGGACTAACCTCAGGTGGCAGCTGACGAGTATTCCAGCTTTTCCACCTGGGTGCACGGACGTCGTAGCTACACAATTCATACATGTCCGGACGGTCTGTCTAGTATCAGGAAGTTTGATTTGAGTTAATGTATGTTTGGATGCATGTGTTGTTAATGTATTTGATATGATTGATATATAATTGTATGTTTTGACTTGAATTAAATTCATAAGCTTACCCTTGCATTTCCTTGCCGTGTTGTCTTGTCTATGTATATCCGCTTGTCAAATGCAATGATCATCCTGTGATGTTGAGCAGAGGGAATGCTTCTCTGGAGGCAAACTCTTGAAGAGGAACTCGTACTGAAGAAAATTAGTAGAAGTTGAGGTGAAGCCGAACAGTGAGGCGTTCTTTTATTTAGTTATTTGATTAGAGTAGCGAGCGTGCTGTGACGAGCGCTCTTTGTTGCTGTATATATATATTGGAACGTTCGTCAATTCTTGTAAACCGTTTCGTCCCTCCTTGTTTTGTAACGCTCGTTGTTTTAAATGAAGGCCGTTCGGCCATTTATTCAATCGGGCTACTGTATTATTAAACTGTTTTGCCATATTGATTATGTGATTATTCTAAGTAATAGTTGATGACTGTATATTTCCGGGATGTTACACGATATTAATCGCAACTATCATGTTATCGTAATTGATTATACCTTATTATTCTAGGAGAGTGTCCAAAATTTTGAGTTATATAATTATTAACATATATATTCTGATCACGCTTAAATTAAGGAAAAATTTATACAACTTGTGAGTTCATCTACTTGACTAATGTAGATTTGGTTGCATAATATGCTTTTGAAGAAAACCAAGCATGTGGAGGTAATAATTTTGAATTTTGGTGGCATTTAAACTGCAGTTATATATTTTTTCGGCTTCGGTTATTAAAGAATTGAAATAAAAAAGTATCTAAAATTTTCAAAATTTTTAAAGAAACATATGGTTTCAGTTTTATGATAAACCAATGTCATATATTTATATAAACCAATGCCGTATGATTTCCATTTTTGTAAACCGAAGACCAAAAAGTTATAGAGAATTTTAAAATTGTTACTATTATATATATATATATATATATATAATATATATATTTATATAATAATATCTAGTATATATATATATATATATATATATTGACTTCGGATTTTACATACCCTAATCCAAAATGTTGAAGAAAATTTTAAAATAGTAATTATTTTTATTTTTATATTAGAGGGGGACATGGCTTGAGTTTTGGTTTTTTTATACCTAAGGTTAAAAACTTACAAAAAATTTTAAAATTGTCACTATAACACTATTTTCGCAAACTTCATCTACTTGGTTCACCATTACACTGTTTCATTCACCACTATTTGCTAGTGTTGTACTACAATGTCTACTCCTTTCCTTTTTTTTGTTTCACTCTCTCATTTCACCATTGTCCTCAACGTTTTGCATTTCACCACCACTTCTCACTATTTCCACCACCGTTTTTAATAGAAAATGAGTTGTTTGGTGAAACTTCTTGGTGTGATTTCAAGTATCATTAGTCTGAATGTAGGGAACTCAGTCTTGAGATTTATCTTGACACCCTAATGGTCATTCAATCTCAATAGAGAGGATTGACATATGTGATGAGAGTAGCATGAAGTATTTGTCTTGGGTGCTTCTAGTATGATCCAAGACGTAAAATAGACAAACCTTGTGAGTGTGGTAGGGTGAAATCCATTGGCAAGGACTTTGTAAAACACTAAAAGCCACCAGAAGTGCACAACCCGCCATAGCTCGACATTCATTCTAAGTCTGGACAGTCCGATCAAAGTATTGTCAAGCATAAAATATTTGGTTGTTTTTGTGTGATATGTTTGTCTTGTGTATAATGTTTAAATGTTTGTGTTTATATATATATATATATATCTATTATATATATATATATATATATATATAATTATTTTGTATTCTAGCTTATCCATGTCTTTTGTGTTTTATGTCTACGTATTATTTTTTCTTTGCGATACTGCTTAGAAAGACCGTTTTATCAGTTGTTTCAGTTAGAGGTGAGAGTGAAACAAATAAATATCTTTTTAAATTTCTATAATTTTATATTATTAAAAGGAGATGTTAGAATAATAATAATTTTATTATTTTTTATTATTATAAAAGAAGTAAATATACAAGTAAAAAACTTATATTCTCTAGTATTAATAATATAAATGATTTTTATATGATTATAAAATGACACTTATCATAATTTTTAATTAATCAATAATAATATTTTTCCTAGTAACAGTGATAACTCATGTGAAATTTTATGGAAGCCTATATTTGAAAAATCACTGCGCAATTTAAAAAAAGAAACACTGCAGAAGGAACATGAATTTTGCAGGCCGAAGCCGGAGGAGCAGAGAGAATGCGCAACCACCCTTTCCTTTTGCCTCTAAATAATTTTTTCTCTTAGCCACCACCAATCTAATAATTATTTCTATTTTTCAAACAAAACAAAACAACAATAATAACAAACCTATTCAAATTTCATTTTTCAAAACCCACCTTCCTTCTTGGGTTTGCCACCTTTTCCCCCTTAATTTTTTAAATTGTCTACTTTTCTGTCTAACTAAAATTTTGTATCTATACTAATTATACTAATATATCTTACATATACAAATATACATTTTTAACTGTTTTTTATAATTTAAATTCCTATTCTGATTTCATTTTAATAATTTTCAATTACTTATCAATCAATTCAAGAAGAAAAGAAAATAAAAATTTGGAAAGTAATAATTTTTTATTTTTGGTACAAAAAATTGAGCTAGAAGAAATTTCCGATGGTGGAAGATTCTACCAAGGTTTGATTTGTCTGTCTCTCTTTCCTAGTAACAGTACCAACAGGAGATAGAAAGAGAAACATGTGTGTTGGTGGCGTCAAACCATGTATCCAATCTATCCATATTCCAACATTGTGTATTATCTGTCTATTTCTCGCTCTTCATCATCTTCCCTTCTTTTTCGTTTTCCTATTCAAAATCAAAATTTTAATAGAAAAATCAACCCCTTTTTTAAATAGCGAACAATTTTCAAAAAATTGTGAATATAGAAAAAAGCAACTTGCTTTATTTATATATATAAATATTGGTTGTTCTCCCTCTCTTCTCAACCGTCTCCTCCGCGTTCAACTCGCGTGCATTGCAGTCAGACCAAGCGAGAAAAGGAAGAGAATCGGAGAGAGAAAGTTGAGAGAGAAGAGGAGAGAGAGAGTCTACAGGGAGAAAGCAAAGCCCAAATACCCCTTTTCGCCATTGTAATTCCTGTTCCCTTTCAGAGAACCCATTTGATTTTTTTGAATTTTCTGGGAACTGGGCGTTTTGTGATCATCATCTGGGTTCTCTCGATCTCCATCTTTTTTCTGGGTTTCGGTCTTTTCTCCTCAGATCCTCTCCTTGTTTTTGTTTTCTCCCTTCTTGAATCGGATTTTTGAAGACCCGTTGTGTTTGTCTCGCAATTCGGCCTCGTGGGTGTGTATTTACGAAAGGAAGATTAAGCTTTTATAGTGATAGAGTGGGAAAATAATTGATTCATATCTGGGTTTTGATGCGATTGTTGGTTCATTTTTTGAGGGCAATGATGTTGACCTTAAATGTGTCGTTATGAAGTAATATGGAAGTGATCCTTCTACGGTTACAACACCATAAACAACAACAGCAACAAAAACAAGAAGAAGAACATGTCGTTTTACATTGGTCGCGAGGCTTCCAAGGTTGGTGATTTTTGTTTTTGTGGACCGTTTTATATTTAAGTACAACCTTTTTGTCATTCGCGTATGGTTCCTTTTATTCTTTATCTTCCCTCTTTATTGTTGGTTTTAATTTATGTTCAAATGTTTCGACGTGCAGCTATGGAAGAGGATTTGTGCCGAGACAACCACCGAGATCAACCTCCTTGCGGAGAATTGGAAGTACCTTCTCGCCGGTATTGTTTTTCAGGTTAGTTTCCCCCTATTCTGATCAATATTATGAATGGTTTAGCTGTAGGTTGTTCTTTTTACCCTTCGTGAAAGGAATGCAAAGGGGCTTTCGTCTTTCTTTTTTGTGGGTTGGAGATTCAAATATTTTTTCACATGGGGTTGTGGTGGGAACTTGAACGCCACTAAAAGGTCTCCTTCATGTTGGTGCGGTTTGGTTACTTCGGGGCAATTGCTTGTTTTATGTATTAGAAACCTGGTTTATTGGACTATTCTTTTCGCCGTTTCCATTAAACGTTATTCTGTCAATGATTATCCTCTAGTGTCAAGAGGGATGGGTATTTCAATGGGGAAAATCTCAAGAAACTGGTAACTCTGCACCATTTTTTGTCATGTTCTGCAACTTTGAGGATTTGGCATTCAATGCATGCACAAAATTGGATGAATTATTGCGTCCGAAATAAAATGCTGGTTGCTGACATAAGTAATGGGCTCTACTTATTTATTACATTTCAATTGCAAATTTGCTCAAGATCATTTGGAGCTCTCTGTTTCCCAGAGGGTCTAATGTTTCGTTTCTCTCATTGAAAAAAAAAACCTTTAATAGCTTGCATGCACTTCTTGAAGGAAAATGTGTAGTAGAAATGCTCTATCAAGCATTATCTTTTTCTCTTTTTAGTTTGAGAAAAGGGAAAAGAAAAGAATAACAAACTTTTGTGCATATGTTTAGCGTTATGCATGAGGTATTTTTTTTTCTACAGTAGATTATTACTACATTTAATATTTTGCTATGTAATGTGACATACTTTAATTTCCTTATTTATGATTGTTTCATACTAAAAAAAAAATAAACTGTTTCCCAACAGTACATTCACGGTTTGGCTGCACGAGGAGTTCATTATTTACACAGGCCTGGCCCTACTCTACAGGATCTTGGATTCATCCTTCTTCCGGTTCGTGATCGTCATTCCCCTTTCTCTGTCTCTAAAAATCTGTCTAACCTACGACTGCTTCGTAACTTTTAATCTTGGTGCTGTTGCAGGAGCTTGGGCAAGAAAAAGCTTACATCAGTGAAACACTGTTTACCTTTATTTTTTTATCCTTTGTCCTTGTAAGAATTCTCCTCCCCTCTTTTAATTTACCTTCCCCCTTTATCTGCTTTCCTTCAATTTCCACTATGGTTATATTTTTTCCCCGTGAAATTCTAGTCTGCCATAAGTGTTATAGTTTTTTGTAAACTTGTAATAATGATATGCTCTACAACTTGTGATTTTGCAGTGGACATTTCATCCCTTTGTATTCAAGAGCAAAAAGATCTACACGGTTCTAATATGGTGCAGGGTTCTATGTTTCTTAGTTGTAAGTGTTTATCATTGCCTAATAATTTATAACTGTTTAAACATTTTACTTGAGTGCTTCGGTTAGAAAATTGATTAGCATTTTGCCAACACAATAAGTAATTGTATGATTCGGCAGTCTTATGTCTGGTTATGCTTCCATTCGTATTAATGCAAAGTGTGAGCATTTTGACGTTGGTTTCCCTCTCTATACTTTTAATAGTAGATCTTTTCCGAAGTCTTTATATTCAAAACAATAGAAAAGCAGAAGACTTGTTGTGCTTTTGCATATTTTTTTTTTATAACCTTACTGATAGATGGATATGTTCCATTATTTTGGAAGTAAATTAGGCTTAAAGCTTAAGGATTTCATCATTTTACGGCATGAAAAGTTCATAAATAATATATAAATGATTTGTAAATGTTCATTCCGATGATCAATGATCCGTTGTTAGTCTTACACATTCCCTCACCCTCTGTATTGACTAGCCAGCATAGTCAATTCATTGGCCTTTTGATGTTTTAAGCTGATTAAATAACCTATTACAAAATGTTGTTATATAATAGTTTTTATAAGCGTGGCTCCTTTATTTTTGTTAACTGCAGGTTTCCCAAGCTCTTCGCATAGTGACATTTTATGCTACTCAGCTTCCTGGTCCAAACTACCACTGTCGGGAGGTATACTTATTTGTGAATGTGTACTTGTTTATCAAACATCATATCACTCGTTCCTCTTTTCTTTCTATATGACTGTTTGCTCTTTTTTGTCTTTAAATCTTTTAACTTGATTCCTTGTATTTTGAAGGGTTCTAAACTTGCTACGCTGCCTCGCCCAGATAGTATCTTTGAAGTCCTCTTGATTAATTGTTAGTATACTATTGTACTGGAGTTATTTAGCTTCGATTCCTCTTTGGTTATTTTGGTGCTCATTTGGTTCTTGTTGTGCAGTTCCACGTGGTGTGATATATGGATGTGGTGATTTGATATTCTCATCACACATGATCTTTACTCTTGTATTTGTTCTTACATATCAAAGATATGGCACACGAAGGTAAATTGGTTCATGTTTCTTTTATATGGGTCTGACTTATTTTTCTGAAGATTTTAGTTTCTATTTCACTACAGTAATGTTTTTTTCTTTGGTTGATTCATTTTTTATTGGGATAATTATCTCCCTTAATGTTTGTGCTTAACCCACCGACACCCTTTCTTGGAGAAAAATTGCACCTAGTTCCCTTACTATTTGTATAATTGCTACAGCCTTACACATGTTATTTTTGAAAAATAATAAATCTCCCATATTTATATGTCAAACTGTATAGACAGTGTTCTTAAAAATAACAAAGCTCGGGAGGCAAGTGAAAATTTTCATTCAAGAAGGGTGAATGTGTAATTATCCTTAACCACAAGGAAGTCCGTGTAGTTGCCATTATTTATTTTAGAACTTGCCATAACTTATTACTGTCATGTTGTACTAGTATTTATTCAGTTATAACTTATTGTGCTTGTTGATGAACAACTACAGATGTATAAAACAGCTAGGGTGGACTCTTTCTGTGTGTCAGTCTCTTTTGATAATAGCATCACGCAAACATTACACAGTTGATGTAGTTGTTGCCTGGTGAGGAGCATTTTCTGAATAGCAAGGTTCAAATTCTGTGGTCCATGTCCATTTTGGTTTAACGTTTTGATCCTTGGCAGGTATACTGTTAATTTGGTGGTGTTTTTTGTGGAGAAGAAATTACCAGGTTTGTGCATTTGGACATAATTACATTTGCTACTGTGAATTCAACAGCTCTTTGCTTGTTATGCTAACTTGGTCATTCCACAGAATTACCAGACCGGACAAATGCTGCAGCAACCTTGCTACTACCATTAAGCACCAAGGACAATAAAGATGGCAGGACCAAAGAAGAGAACCACAAGTTGTTGAATGGGAATTCTGTTGTTGACCCTGCAGATTGGGTGTGTTGAATGTCTTCTATTTGTCCTTTTTTTTTAATCTCTTTTCATGTGATGTCATTGTCTGTGATCTGGACATAACATGGTTCTTGTGACTTTACTCAGAGGCAGAGAACTCAAGCAAATGGTAAGATTCTGGAAGATGGCCATACAAACCATGCTGACACTGCAATGAATGGTGCATAGATATGTGAGCTTATGCTGCACAAAGTCGAGATCTGCTGCAAAACATGGCCTTTACAAAGTTACAACCTACATATGACTAGATTTTGTTTCGTGGGAAATATTGTTAGCTAATTTATGTTATTGTAACTGGGTTGTGTGTTTTTTTAACACCTTGCAGCCCTGATCCTTTGTCATTGTAAAATGATCTAGCATCAGCAGTGCTATAGAAAATTTTCCAATTCACACTGCCCCATTTCTTAGTACCATGTGCATAGACAGTATATTGTTTCGGTGCACCAAGGCCATGTTCTTTGCATGGTGAGGAAAAATCAGCAAAAATGTACCAAGATTCGAAATTTCTGAATGTAAAAGAGATTTAATCCCAAGTAAAACCGGACACTTGTACATTTTGTCGCTTGCTGACAAAAGGGTTGGTGTAGGAAATCTTGTGTCTTCATGGTACAATGTCACTCCACTGAAAATGCAAAACATGGCACATGGCGTGCATTCATTATTGAATCTAGAAAATGTCAAATTTAAATTAAATTCGCGCTGTTGAGACAATTATTACTCTTACCTAAATTTGAGGATGATGGATTGAAGTTAGGAACTTTTGTTTCTATTTTTGTCGCTCCAATTAAAATGGGACATTTTTATTCTTTTTTTCTTCTAAGTAACATTTTTTCTTCTGTCGGACATCATGGTAAGTTTTTGTTTCAAGGTCGTGTTTTTGATAGGGAATGTAAAATGTTAAAATTAACATTCTTGATAAAGTTGATGGAGTGTATGATAATATGCTGTGTATTTGTAAATCACTATGCATGCTAAGTCTATTGATTTCTAAAACAATTATTTTATTATTAGTTGACAATGTAAATTTACACTAAAAGTTTTTAAAATGATCTTTACGAAAAGCATTTTTCTAAATAAAATTGAAAAAAATATAGTGATTTGCAAGAATAAAGCAGAAACTTTTTAAGACAGCTTATGAAAAGGACTATTTTACAAAATAATTGTTTACCACATGCCGTCCACTGATTATTAAACGGTACATTACCTTAAACGACGAATTAGATGGATATGGAAATGTGATGGCGCTTGAATAATTCCCAAAAATGAAATGGTGATAATAAGTAACATTAACGAGCACATGGTGCCTTTTAGCATGTGCTTGTGTCCAATTTTAGGTGTGTCTACTACTTCAAAGTTAAAGAAAAATACAAATTTAGTGTATTTTTTAGAAATAGGATTCACCAAATTGGTGCGAAAAACTTTAAACCCAGTGATTGTAAATCTATATTTTCATTCTAAAATGCACAAATTCCAAATTTATGATGGTTTAATTTTTTGTCTCAGTAAAGAGATGTATTCATTGAAAAATGTTTGTTTTAGTAAAATCACTTAAAAAGATAACATATTTAGCATTATTCTTGATACATGTGAAAAGTTGAAAGTATGATGAAGTGTTAGAAGATAGAATATTAGTAGTAATACAGTTGCTTTTCATTCATTGTAAGTTATTGTGACAGATAATGATGCTGCATGAAGTGTCCTGAACCCATTTTTGAAGTACAAATTCCCTCCAAGTGTTTGTTTCTGAGACTGATCAATCACATGCATTGCTCCTTTTCGCATGGGCCACAGGCCTTTCCTGCCCTACACGTTGCTCAAACACCTCCTCATGGGGTATCATGTTTCTCACCAATGTCATTCTTATGAGTTATCTTCGATTGTATATATATAAATTATATGTATATATTGACGTAAGAAAATGTATTAAAACTTTTATTTTTTATATTATTATATAAGTAAGTATAAAACATCCTTTTTAAACTATTTTATAAAATGAACTTAAGCTTAAAAAGGACGCATAAATTAAGTCTATCTTCCCTAAGATGGCTGTATTTGCTTCTTAATTAAAGCCATCTTTAATGAGCCTCCAATCGAGTCTGCATCATTTATTCATTCATACACCAGACATAGACATCCAAACATTCAAGCCCATCAAATTTGACTCTCTCAATATAATTTTTTACAGATAGAAACCAAACCTCTGCCAACCCAGTTACTAGACTTTGTTGACACATCAAAATAATGTTTTGTTGAAGAAAGACAATACAATAAACATAAAAGACCCTATTTTTTGTGTGTATACAAGGACAGAACTACGGTTTGAATCTAAGAACGCGTATAAACTACCCACATCAGTATAATAGACCCTATAAAGATGGCTGAGTTACCTGTTTGCTTTTTCATCTTTCTTATAATATACACATCATCTGCTAATGACATAAAAAGATCAATGTCTACCTATATGGTTTCAACGCGTACAAAAGCTTGGGCACACAAATATTTTACTTTATCTATTTCTGGAAATGCAGCAGCAGCAGTAATAAAATCACTGGATGTTTCAAGAAAATGTGAAACGAATCTTCAAGGGTGACCAGGAGAGATATGTCCAAACTTTGTACAGATACTCTAGCTTGGGAAAATGAAGAAAAAGGTATATAGCCAGGACTATGTGAACCAGATAATGCCTGGGCAAATTTATTAGCTGTAATGGAACTTTTCATTATTGTTACTATTTTGCATGTTCACATAACATGGGTTGATATAGTGTGCTCTATTTAAGTTTTCCGATAATGATAAGTTAACAATTATTTTTAACAATTATTTTTAATAATTTTTTTATAATAAATTATGTGATATTACTTTAATAATTTTTATATTTGAAACGGATTAATCACGTACTAACATATAAATTATTATAAAAAAAATTGTCAAAAAAATTATTAAAAAAAATTTTCATTAAATTTTAGGGTAAAACACTAAGATTATCGAAAGGGTAAAATACTTTCCCAGTAACATATGAAATTATTACATTTTAAAAAGTTTCTTGAGGCTACGTAAATCTTACAACTAATCCTTATTTTAGTTCTTAAACATGTGCTATTATAATTTTATCAATTAAGTTTTATGAGATATAATTTCTGACACACTGAGACAAATAATATTTCTAAATATAAAATAGACACGCATAGCTTAACATGACAAAATTCTGAACTAATAATTAACGTTTATTTAATTCACACCAAATATATTTTTATAATTCAAATATCTAAATAGTTAAACCAACTAGATAGATTATACGGAAAGAAGTCCTTATGAGATGTTGCGAGCCTTTCGATGTTCAAAAATACAAATTGTTTTGTTTTGTTTTTCTTTTTTTTATCAACATCTAGAAAGTGATTAGTCAAAGATATATTCTAGTTTATTCTCTTTATTCAAATTCACGTTAGTGATAGACAAGTGTCTTATGTGTTAAAAAGATATATTTGACTAATAATTGTGAGGCATGCTTTAGTGCATGCTTCTTAACTTCTATTACATGTTTCTTTTTTTAATTTCAAATTAAAGTGATTGACAAAATTTTAAATTATCAATCATTGAGTTTAAATTTCTTTACTTTAAAAAATAATGTAATAGTATGATACATTGAGTGCCTTAACATATGTTCAAAATACCGATATACATTCATTTTGATATTTTAAAATATATTAAAAACACATTTTAATATATCAAAATTAATATTGTTTTAAGACAAAGAAACAATATTGTTTCCTATAAAGAATCTGGACTTATTAATCCTATACTTTTCAACACAGACTTATTAATCCTATACTTTTCAACACAAATAGTTGCTTCTACATGTTGTTATGTGATTTTATACGTAGGTTCTGAAAGAGAAACCAAACACGCTTACACTACTCATAATCAACTTAGATTTACATAAAATAGTAGTTGCATTGAACAGTGCTCTTTAGCATATGTGATCCAAACCAAATTGAACAAGTTTCTATAAATTCTGTTGTATGAAGTTAAGCTAAAAGCACGAGAAATCTACTAAGATGTTCCTTGCCTATGTTGTTTGTTGAATGAGTTTGCACAAAATTCACACATAAATAAGTCCATATATTATAGCTTTTGTACTATATTGTTTAGAAAATAAGAATCAAAGTTACATATAAACTAACTGCAATCTGTAACGTACTCGAAGATGTATGTATTAGAAATTTTACATTTAAAATCAATTTATAGTATATAATTGAATCTAAATATTATTTTACAAACTCATTTTATAAAGTTGGGTTAGATAAATCTAATTTTTAACAGGATATTATATATAAATTAGTGTAACATTTTATAAATAGATCTTACGGAATTGAATTAGGTTTAAAATTTATTTTTTAAATATTTGTTAACATGACCTTGTGTGTAGTTTGAAGAGTGCACAAAAGTGCCTAGAATCACATATAGTGTGCCAGATGCCCCACAACAGCGATGCCTGCCATCAAACAAAAGCTATGTTTACGAAATTCAAGCTGTGAAAGAAAGAACCTACCCTTATTGTGACACAAACAAGGACAGAAAAACACACTTACACAGACACAGTGCAATGATAGGACATATATATAAGTTCTGTCTAAGTGCCTGCTGAATTTTTGAATGCATTAGAAAGAGAATTTGGTGATGCCGAGAGTTTAGCTTTTGCTTTCTAGTGTTGAATGAATGACATTTTTTCCAGAAATAGGACAGACAGTAATTGAAAGGTTTTACGTAGAAGAAGATTGGACATGATTATGAATTAGAAATGGTGAACACAGGTAGCCTGTCCAGATAATAAAGCAAGTGAGGTACCTCATATATCACTCAACGGGAATTTTGTTTGATTCTTTTCGAAGAAATATGGTGCACTTGGCCCCCATAATGGCCCCTCTTGTGCGTACACCTGAAAACCATTGTGATTGAAAGGAGGGGTCATGTTGCTTAAGATTCACTTGCTTCACCCCAAAGATCTTTGCATCTCATTAAGGTTTATTTCGGCTCAGAAAAAAATATGCTAATGCTGCCAATCGTTACAGACAAAAAGTACTTCGTTTATGTAAATCTCTTCTTCCTATATAGGATTATTTACTATGTCACATGTCAAACAACTTCACCTACACTCACCATCAAATACCAGTATTTATCTATGTTGGACAATTTTCACTGGACATAGTAAAAATCTAGAATTTTTCACAAGTTTAAATTCTTAGTTTATTTATTACCTATTTTTAAGTCTGAAACTTAATTACATTCAAAGTTCTCCTTCCTCTTCAAGTATTCATTTAGAAGTTGAACTCATCATATCATCCTTTTCTTTATATTTGTAACAGAAAAAATAAAAAAAGTTTGAGGAATCTGTCATAGATTTTGATAGGGTGAAATTTTTATACTACGCATGTTAAAAGTAACAATATAACTTCAAAATAGAAATAATGAAAGCGATTGTGGAAAAGGCAACTTAGTCATGGAAGATTTACTTTTAATCTTCTATAACGATTACATGCATAACAAGTTGGTTTATTTATAACATTATGTTTTTCTTTTCTATCAGTTCATTGATTTCGGCATACACGGACGATTTGTTATGGGCACCCCTTTATTGTTAAGTATACATTTTCAATTTATTATTTTTTGTAAAATTACATTTATCTGGAACACATTTCGTAGGTCAAGATACAAATGAAAACGTATTATTATTTTGTAAGGACGTGCGAATTCCTAACTTTTCTTGTTGGGTTTATCGAGGAGCATGTGGGTTACACAAACACCAATAATATCTGAGTCAACTATATAAGGGATCGACACCACTCTTTATCCAAAACCTTAAGGCAATGAGTTAATGGGTCTTTCACCTTTATATACTGTTCTACTTTCTCATTTCTATCCAATGTGGGACTTGAACTCACATTTGGATTCCTAACATTTCTAAGATTTGACGTTACAAGATGATAGAGATCTAATAGATCTATTCTTCTGTCGTAACCGTTTTATGTTTCTCTACCTTGTATATCTATCTCTGTTTTGCTTCCCTGTAATATACAATTCTCTTCGCTTCATTCTTAAGGAAACATTTTTTCTTGAGTTTTTTTATCAAACAGATACATGGTATCATATTGAAGATTTATTTTTCTCTCATAGCCACTTCGATTTCTTTCTCCGATCATCTTTCTAACCCTTTCTACCCTGTGTTTCTTCATCTTGTGAAAACCCTGTCCTCATTCTTGTTAACCCTCCTCTCTCAAACACAAATTTTCAATAATAGAGGCATGGTATGCTTGTGGCTCTTGAAACCAAGAACAATGACAAATTTGTTTTCGGTACCATTTATTGCCCTTCCCCTAATGACGTTCTTCATATGGACTGGAAGAGATGTAACAAGATGGTGATTTCATGGCTGACGCGTTCTATGGCTCTTCCGATCAAACAATCTGTCATATGGATGGATTCTGCATACGAGATTTAGACCGATCTTCTGTAGCATTTTTCTCATGGAGATAAGTTTCGCATTGTAGATCTCCAAGAAGAAATTCAATCTTGTAAACAAGGTGATTCTACTGTCTCTCAATATTATACCTGTCTTCAAATCATTTGGAAAAAACTTTTTTGTATAGAACCATTCTTCTTTGTACATGCAATTCTCCTTGTAATTGTAGCTTACTGACCAAGATTCAACAAGAGCGAAATGATGATTCTGTCATAAAGTTTCTTCGTGGATTAAACGATGAATTCTCTCAATTCCATTCTTAGATTATGCTAATGAAACCTATGCTTGTTCTTCCTAAAACCTTTCCTTTGGTCCTTCAATTAGAGCACGAATTTCATAATTCCTCTTCTCAAACACCACAAGATTTCGTGGGCCAATCTTAATTTTCATGACCCTTAGAACAAGATTTCTAATACTTCTAGTGGAGGGTCATCTGCTGCTCGTGGACGTGGACGAACAAATAAGTTTGGCGGTCTTGCCAAATACTGTGATCACTGTCAAAGAATGAATCACTCCTCTAACAACTGTTAGATCAAATATGACCTTCCCCAACATTATAAATCCACCATCAAACATAACTATATTACACCCAACCCTTTTGCCAACCTGATTGATGTTGTTTTACATACCTCCAATGACTCCTTTACTGCACAGTCTGATAAACCCCAAGTTCAATGTAGTTTTTCTCAGGAACAACGCTTATTCTTGGTTTGTTGAAACAATCTCAACCTTCTACTCCTATCATGGCTAGTGTTAATCAATGCACTCCACAATCATTAGGTTTTTCTTCTACATCCTATTTTTCTTCTTGGATTATAAATAGTGGGGCTACTGATCATATATGTTCTTGAAGGTTTCTTTTTAATTCTTTACAACCTATCACTCCTATTTTTATACTCTTAGCATAAACCTGAAGAGAAGCAATTTTGATAATGTCTCAAAGTCTAGTCCAAATGCTCTGGTTGCAAGAAGATCTTCATGAAGACTTTTCCTGTGTTAAAGCTTTTGTAATTTAGTAGATTTATGTATAAGATGTGGTTTATCTTTGATTCTATGTATTATTTGCCTTAGATTGCGTTAAAATTTGTTTTGAATAAGAAAACCTCATTTTATACTCAAGATAATTGATTATCAACTTATAATAATCAATTATCAGTAATCAATTATGACTTGCCGTAATTGATTATCATGAGCAATTATGAGAATTTTTAAGCAAGTTTTTTTTTTTACCGTTGTGCATTCATTAAATGCATAATCAATTTCCATAAGTGAATAAGTGATTATCACACGTTAATTAGTTGACAACAGATTTTTGAAGGTATCCTTGAGTGAGATCTCTATAAATTAGATTGAGACTCTCATTCTGAAATACAAAATACAACAAACGAAATAAGTGTATTTCGGAAATTCTTATCTACAGTGTGCGATGATAAATGTTCTAGGGTTCATGTAACCCTTGTGTTGTGGCTTTGAGAACTTGGTCTATTGGCATAGAGTGAGAACTTTCACTAATGGTGTGATTGAGTCTTGTTGGTGTTGCTGAGTTGAAAGCCTGTCATCCTATGTGAAGATTCAAAGGAGGTGTTCATCCTTTGTGAAGATTCAAAGGAGGTGGTAATCCTTCGTGAAGCATTCAGAAGAGGTGTTCATCCCTTGTGGGTTCTAGAGGAAGTGAGTTTCATCTCTTGGGGTATCAAAAGAGGTGTTCTAACCTTCAACTTATTTATTTTCTTTGTGATTGTAACAATTTGTTGGTTTGTGCTAGTGAAGCGTTAATTCTCGGTTGAGATTAACAACTAAATGTAGGATCTCTATGATTTGAACCAGGATAAAAATTACATGTGCAATTTTCTCTCTTCCTTACTCTTTTAATTTGTTTAAATTGTTTTAAGGAATTTATATTTTCGTGAGAAAATTATTAAAAGAACGATTTGCGATAAGCAACCAATTCACCCCCCTCTTGGTTTGTTGAACGTGTTAACCATTCTACTGCATCACTCTGACAATTGGTATTAGAGCTTGCTTTGACAGTAATTCAAAATGACGTGGCAACATCAAACCTTTGTTGATGGTGCCTCTATCAATAGATCTCCATTGTTTACTAGAGAAAACTATGCTTTTTGGAAAGTTAGAGTGCAAATTTTCATGGAATCTATTGATAGTGAGATTTGGGAAACTGTCACAAATGGTCCTTTAGTTCTTATTGTGTTTATTAACAATTTACAAGAATCCAAACCACGAGAACAATTGAATGCTGATGATAGAAGAAGATCCCAACAGGACGTAAGGGCTCGTAACATAATATCATCTGCTTCAACTATTGATGAATTTTACAGGATCTCAACCTGTAAGACTACTTAAGAGATGTGGGAGATGTTGAGAGTCACCCATGAAGGAACTGATGATTTTAGGAGAGCCAAAAGAAATACTCTAATACAAGAGTATGAGATGTTCCACATGAAGCAGGGAGAAACTACAGTAGATGTTCAAAAGTGCTTCATGCATATAGTGAATCATCTCATTAGGTTAGGTAAGTCCTTTGATAATGATAAATTAAATACAAAGGTGACTGCCATCAGTGAGTCACAAAATCTCAATATCATGTCAATGGCTACATTATTTGGTAAGTTGAGAGAACATGCTGGATCTGGAGAGATTGAACAAGGATGAAGAGAAAGGAAAGAAAAAGACTATGGCGTTCAAATCTGAGATTGATAAAAGCAAAATTCTTAATGAAGAAGATGAAGAAAATATGAGTCTTTTCATTACAAAATTTAACAAGTTCATGAAGTCCAAGGCAAAAGAAGATTTAAAAATGGAAAGAAGGAAAACATGGAATCATCATCAAACTATCGTTGTTATGGATGCGGAGGAAAATGACACATGAAGGTAGATTGTCTAAATCCAAATAAGGGTGAAGAAAGAGGCCAAAAGAAGTTCTTCAAGTGACTCTGATGAGCAAGCCAACATATGTTTGATGGCTGATGACATATTTGAAAATCAAGTAAGTTCCTTTAGCGATTATGAAGATTCAAATTATAGTGAGAGTGAATTACTTGACACATATAAAGAATTATTATCTGAGTCAGAGAAATTAGATAATGCTCATAAGAAATTGAAGAAATAATTAAAAGAATTAAAATCAAATCATGAAAAAATTCTTTAAGAAAATAAAGATTTAAAAAATAAAATTTTATATTATGAGAAAGGTAAATATACTAAAAATGAAGAATATATTTCATCTTTAAATAAAAAGAAGAGTCTTGATGAAACAACCAACGCTGAAAGTAGTAATAATTCAAAAATTAAAAAGGTTGTTAAACATGTTCCGAAAAATAATTATAATTATTATGATTATAATTATGGTAATTAAATTAAAAATTTTCCTAAATATAATTATAATTATCAAGATTATAATTATAAAAATAAAATCAAATATATTCCTAATTATAATCAAAATTATTATTATGATTATAATTATAAAATTAAAAATAAAAATAAATATAAAAGAGCTGATAAATTTTGGGTAGAGTAAGTAACTAATTATAGAAAACCATTACTTGTTTCTATTGCATGAAAAATGGTTATATACATCAAATAAATGTAGAATAAAACATTATGATGTTCAAAATAGACTATATGCATGGATTCCTATTATAAAATAACATGTCTGTAAATTTAAAGGACCCAATTAAGTATTTTTGGATACCAAAATATTATTTTTCTATTTTGCAAGTTATTTCAAAATTAAGCAANAATTAAATACAAAGGTGACTGCCATCAGTGAGTCACAAAATCTCAATATCATGTCAATGGCTACATTATTTGGTAAGTTGAGAGAACATGCTGGATCTGGAGAGATTGAACAAGGATGAAGAGAAAGGAAAGAAAAAGACTATGGCGTTCAAATCTGAGATTGATAAAAGCAAAATTCTTAATGAAGAAGATGAAGAAAATATGAGTCTTTTCATTACAAAATTTAACAAGTTCATGAAGTCCAAGGCAAAAGAAGATTTAAAAATGGAAAGAAGGAAAACATGGAATCATCATCAAACTATCGTTGTTATGGATGCGGAGGAAAATGACACATGAAGGTAGATTGTCTAAATCCAAATAAGGGTGAAGAAAGAGGCCAAAAGAAGTTCTTCAAGTGACTCTGATGAGCAAGCCAACATATGTTTGATGGCTGATGACATATTTGAAAATCAAGTAAGTTCCTTTAGCGATTATGAAGATTCAAATTATAGTGAGAGTGAATTACTTGACACATATAAAGAATTATTATCTGAGTCAGAGAAATTAGATAATGCTCATAAGAAATTGAAGAAATAATTAAAAGAATTAAAATCAAATCATGAAAAAATTCTTTAAGAAAATAAAGATTTAAAAAATAAAATTTTATATTATGAGAAAGGTAAATATACTAAAAATGAAGAATATATTTCATCTTTAAATAAAAAGAAGAGTCTTGATGAAACAACCAACGCTGAAAGTAGTAATAATTCAAAAATTAAAAAGGTTGTTAAACATGTTCCGAAAAATAATTATAATTATTATGATTATAATTATGGTAATTAAATTAAAAATTTTCCTAAATATAATTATAATTATCAAGATTATAATTATAAAAATAAAATCAAATATATTCCTAATTATAATCAAAATTATTATTATGATTATAATTATAAAATTAAAAATAAAAATAAATATAAAAGAGCTGATAAATTTTGGGTAGAGTAAGTAACTAATTATAGAAAACCATTACTTGTTTCTATTGCATGAAAAATGGTTATATACATCAAATAAATGTAGAATAAAACATTATGATGTTCAAAATAGACTATATGCATGGATTCCTATTATAAAATAACATGTCTGTAAATTTAAAGGACCCAATTAAGTATTTTTGGATACCAAAATATTATTTTTCTATTTTGCAAGTTATTTCAAAATTAAGCAAAAAATTTTTGGGTGTGGCAAAACTTAGTAATGTATGATTTGTCAAATTAAAGGGGAGTTATCAAAATGAAAAGAAAAATTTGATAACTATTTCTCTTTCTTCCTTAAGGTTTCAAATTCAGGGGTATTTTAATTTTGTTTAAGTTACTCAACAAGGAGACTTATTTCTTTACACTCCTTTTATTTATTTGTTATGATTTCTAAATTTATTGTATTTACTATGTTTTGAATTATGCCTCGTGTTTCCCTTTAATTAATATTATGATATTACTTATTTGTTTTGCCTTTTTTTTGGCTTATATTAAGAGGGAGTTTTATATTAAGGGGGAGAAAATTTTTTAATCATAAATCACTCTTTTTAATAATGATAGAAAAAAGGGAGAAATATGTTTAAAGACTTAATTTTACTTATCTCTTGTCTATTAATTCCTTTTCTTTAAGTTATGTATGAACTACAAATTAGTACATGTTAAAAAATACTTTAACCAAAGGAGTTTTTGATCATCAACAAAAAGTTAGAGATTGGTAGCATAAAGCTGAAGAGAAGAAGTTTTGATGATGTCTCAAAGTCAAGTCTCAAGTGCTCTTGTTGCAAGAAGATCTTCATGAAAACTTGTCTTCTGTTAAAGCTTTTATAATTTATAGATTTAAGTATAGGATGTGGTTTATCTTTGATTCTATGTATTGTTTGTCTTAGGTTGCGTTAAATTTGTTTTGAATACGAAAAACTCATTTTATACTCAAGATAATCGATTATCAACTTATAATAATCGATTATTAATAATCAATAATGATTTGCCATAGTTGATTATCACGAGAAATTATGAGAATTTTTAAGCAAGTTTTTTACTGTTGTGCATTCATTAAATGCATGATCAATTACCATAAGTGGATAATTGATTATCACAAGTTAATTATTTGACAACGAATTTTTGAAGGTATCTTGAGTGAGATCTCTATAAATTTGATTGGGACTCTCACTTTCAAATACGAAATACAACAAACAAAATAAGTGTATTTCGGAAATTCTTATCTGTAATGTGCGGTGGTAAGTGTTCTAGGGTTTGTCTAACCCTTGTGTCGTGGCTTTGAGAACTTGGCGTGTTGGCATAGGGAGAACTGTCACTAATAGTGTGATTGAGTGTTGTTATTGTTGCTGAGTTGAAATGAGTTTCATCTCTTGGGGTATTAAGAGAGATGTTCTAACCTTCAACTTGTTTATTTTCTTTGTGACTGTAACAGTTTGTTGGTTTGTACTAGTAAAACATTAATTCTTGGTTGAGATTAACAACTGGATGTAGGATCTCTATGATTCGAACCAGGATAAAAATTACATGTGCAATTTTCTCTCTTCCTAACTCTTTTAATTTGTTTAAATTGTTTTACGGAATTTATATTTACGTGAAAACTATTAAAAGAACGATTGGCAATAAGAAACCAATTTACCCCCTTCTTGGTTTGTTGAGCGCGTTAACCAGTTTGCTACATTGCTTTGACATATACGTTTACCAAATCAATGTTTTGTTACTGTTAGATTCTTAGGGACTGTCACTTTAGGAAATTTGGTTTTGCACGATACTCTTTTTGTTCCTAATTTTTCTGTTCACCTAATTTTATATTTAAACTATTGTATTCTAATAATTGTTTTATCATTTTTCATCAAAATAATTGTCACATTGTGTAGATGGATACTTACTAGATGATTTGAGTAGCTAAAAAATACCAAGGGCTCTTTTATCTATTTAGTAATAATACCATCAATACTTTAGAATTAAATTCCTTTCATTCTGTTTTCAATAACTACTAATTTTTATAATTTGTGGCACATGAAACTTGGCCATCCCTCAAATAAAATTTGTTAGACATTAGCATGTCAATATTCTGATATCTCTTTTCAATCTATTGATGCTTGTGATGCTTGTGCTTTTGCTAAACAAAAACGTCTTCAATTTTCTGCTTGCAAAACTAAATCATCATGTTTCTTTCATCTCATTCATGTTGATATTTGAGGCCTCATTTCTACTACTTCCATTGATGGATATAAATATTTTTTGACCATTTTTTATTACTATAGTCGTTTTACATGGATTCTTCTTTTGAAACACAAATATGATGTTAAACCTTTCCTTCAAAACTTCATCCTTTTAACTTAAAACCAGTTTTCTTGTAAACTTAGAATAATAGATCTAACAATGGAAAATAATTTCTTCTTCATGAATTTTACACTAGTACTAGAGGCATTTTTCATGAAACTACTTGTGTTGCTACTCCCCAAAAAAATGGCATTTCTGAAAGGAAGCATCAACACATACTTAACGTTTGTCGATCTCTCCTCTTTCAATCCAAACTTTCAAGTATTTTTTTGTCTTATGCCATAAAGCTTTCCATTCATATTATCAATATATTGCCAACACCTTTTCTTTAAAATAAATCTTCTGATGAAATGGTCTATTCCAACAAACCAAAATTTTCAAACCTGAAAGTCTTTGGAAGTTTATCATACTCTAGTTCTGCCATTGCAGGTTGTACAAAGCTTGATTCTAGAAGTAACAAATGCTTTTTTCTTGGATACAAGTCTAAAACCAAATATTTTATTCTGTATTGTTGATAAGGGGAGCTTTAACCTCCTTATATCTTTGTTTTTTTATGATAAACAATATAATGGTTTAATGGTTTCTTGCACAATAAATGACATAACAAGCTTTACATTGATCATGTTTATGCTTGATATGTGAATCCAATATTGATGAATGAATCATACTTAAAATAAATTGATAATCTCATTTCTAGTTGAAATAATCAATTAAACAAGGTATATAATATGTTAGATTTAACTAGATCACTTAGAAAACTTAACAGGGGAAAATTGCTTTGTGGTAATCGATTACACAGGTTGAATAACCGATTAAAATAGAGAAAATGCATAATTTCTTATATAAGTGAGATTTATCACTTTTTGGAAAGAAAGAAAGGTTGTTGCTCCTAAGTATGTAACTTTAAACTAGTTTGCCAACAGTGGCTTTCAGTTTCCCACATTGTTTGAGAATCAAGGGTTGAAACATCTTGTGGAACTCAAGGGTGTCTTCTACCCGAATTTGGTACGAGTTTTCTTCTTAAATTACAGAATTTGTGATGACACTGCAAGGACTAAAGTAAAAGGCATCAACATTATTCTTGATGATGATATATGGGCCAGTGTAGGAAGGTTCCCTCTTCGGGAGGATGCCGTCAAAGTACATCTCGATGTTGAAGGATTCAACCGACTACTCACCTTTCAATCATTTCTACGCAATCCACAACATCAAACCGGTTGCAAGAAACTTCTTGTAGGAGGATTCAAAGTAGATGAGCCCATGATTCACTATTTGGTAGTTTGGGTCTTATGTTAGCGTGCCACAAATCACGCCCAATGCTCTGAGAAAGATATTCTTATCATTTATGGGCTTCTAAACAACATTCATATTGATTGGCTTTCACAAATCATTGATACTATGATGAAAGCCCAAATGTATCTTGTTTACAATTGGCCCTATGCTATTTTTGTCTCTAGGATTTGTGAATATAAAGGGGTAAATGTTATTGGTGCAAAGATAACTCATGTGTTGCCCACACATGAGAATGGAGGGATCACCTTAAGACAAATAGGTTTTGTTTCCCGTTGAAACATTTTTTTTCCATAAAGAAGATGCCCAAAATGATGATGATGATGATGAAGATGTGTAAATGGCGAAGTCGGTAAATGTAGTTGGGCCATCTAATGTTATCCCTTCTAATGTTCCTTCATCGTCTTTCTTCTCCATTGAAGAACACCTTATCAACTTAACTCACCAAATGAAGCAAATGAGTACTCTTCCACAGACTCGACATCAAGAGCTAGTTGACCTTCGAACAACTCAACATGATCATTTGTGTGGTCTCTTATCTAATCTAGACATTAGACTTAATAATCTTGAGAGTCACTATAACCTTAATTATGATGATTCCCTTAGTACTAATTTTTAGGTGTTGTCAGGGTTTTACGGGGAACTCCTCTTTAGGGGGAGGTCCACTATTCAAGAGTTGAGTCCAAGAATATATTGATACACTCAATTGCTATCCTCACCATACTCAAATCTTAACACAATCAATACAAGAGAGGATACGCTCACTCTCAATCAACACAAGAGATGATACACTCAATCACTAATCTAGCCTACCCAACACATGTATCAAATCATACACAAATTATAAGAACCTTATGAGATTACACTTACACTAGTAAAAAAAAAGCAATTTTAACTCGCGCATTTGACATCGGTTTAGTTGTAACCAAAGTAAAAAATGGCGTGGTGAAATTTTTGTAATTATCGCAAATGTATATTCCTCGGTTCAAAAAGAACCGATGCCTAAAACTGGCGCAGTGATATTTTTGTAATTATCGCAAATGTATATTACCTTGGTTGTTTAAAGAACCGAGGCATAAAATAGCTAAAATTTTTAGTTTTTATTTTTTTGAGAGAGTTTAGGCATCGGTTCTTAAGAACCGAGGCCGTAGACTCTTATTGCCTCGGTTAAAAAAATAACTGAAGTAATAACATGTGTTTAGGTTTAAATTTCGCGAACAGAGACAAAAGTTACGCTGCTCCTCTCTTTTCTCACATTTTCTTTTGTTGGCGAGAGGGAGGCTTCCTTCCTCTGCTCTGTTCTGATGGAGGCGTGGCAGAGGGATCATCAATGGCGCGACGGAGGCGCGTCAGAGACGCGGTGGGGGCGCAAGGGCGCGATGGCTGATAACTTTCAATTTTTGCAGTTTTTTCTAGTTTTAGAAGTCTTTCTTAGTTCATTTTAGTTTCCTATTATTTACAATTAGGCTGGTTTTAGGATTTTCTTTTAAATCTTTAGAATTTTAAAATTGTAGTTAAAATTAGGGTTTTAGAGGTATTTTTTTAGTGTTTGTCATAAATAAGAAATTAGTATTTTATTTTTTTTAGAATTATTTCCTTTATTTTTGTTTAGATAGGCTTTAATTTCTGAAATGCTCTTTTCTTTAATTGTTGATTGATTTTCTATAGATTGGGCCTTGGGCCTTGGTCAATTGAGCTAATATTCTTGGTCAACAGAAGCAACTTTGGGCTAATTGGAAGCTTTTGGCAGATTGGAAATTGGGCCGCTGTTACTGGAATAAGTTGGGCTGATGCTCCCACGCTATAGTGATTTAGAGCGTGTTGCTCCCTCCATCACCCCAAGTGCTCCTGCACCTCCCCACTATTTTCTTTTATTCCAAAAATACTCTATACCTCCCCACTATTTTCTTTTATTCCAAAAATACCCTACACCTCCCCATTATATTCAACAATCTTTCTCTTTCTCTCTCCACATTAATGGAGCATTCACATGGCTCAGATTTAAACTTGTGATATATTGCAAAATTTTATTTACACTTTCCCTTAAATAAGTTTGATTCAATCTTATTTTCACTGCTCAATATATATTTTTTTCTTCAAATTACTTAATAAATGGTAAAATTTTGTTCTAAATTTCTAGAAAAATGTTTATATATATATATATATGTGTGTGTGTTTTTTTTTTACATTTAATATCTATAATTTTTAACATTATATTATGTTTTAACTTACCGACATGTTTGACTAAAATAACTTGAATAAAATATTTAATTTATTAGATTAATAATATAAAAATATTATTAAATACTTCAAATATAAAAGAAAAGTTATTTGTTAAAGATTTGGAATTTATTTAGTTCTTTCGTCATTATAAAGTCAGTATATAATAATAATAATAATATATTATTTACTATTAATATTATTATGTTTATTATTTTGTATTTACATCTAACTTTTGAGTTTATAAAATGGAAGTGGTAGAAGCACTAATATTGAAACTTCCTCTTAATTTTATATTTTGCAATATATCACAAGTTAAAATAAAAGAAAATAGTGGGGAGGTGTAGAGTATTTTTAGAATAAAATAAAATAGTGAAAGGTACATAAGCACTTGGGTGGTGGAGGGAGCAACACCCTGATTTGGACTGCTGCTGCCATGTGCTTGAACCTGTTGCTGGATTAGTGGGCCTTTGCTGGGTTGCGGTGTTGCACTTCCACAGTTGAAATTGGGCCTTAATGTTGGGCAAATGGTTTCGCATCTAGGCCGCTGCAATAGAGTAGAAGTTGCCACTGCATCTAGCTGATAATGATTGGGCTGCTGCACACAATTTGGGCAACTTGGGATTGGCTGCTGATTACCACTTAATTGGATAGCTGGGCCGTTTTGCGCAAGGACTGGTCTGATGGAGATGCAAACATTTGGCTGCTGGCTGAAAAGGATGAAAATGAATTGGGTTGCATGGGTTGACTTCAACTTTAGTGAAACAGTTTTGAGCACCTGCAGCTTTTGGGGTTCATAGCTCGGGACATTCATTTGAGGCAGAAGCATTCTCTCGAGAAAGAGGAGAGCGACTAGAAAGAAACCCATGTGCTAGGTCTCGTTAGTGAGACGAAGAGAGCGAAGTAAGCTGGCGTCATTGACCGGACCCTGATCGGAGCCTACCAGTAAAGATAAAGAGGGTGATCGGAGAACTGAGACGAGTGGAGCGCGAGCAACGAACGATGATCGTGCGATGGAGAAAGCACGAAGCTTCTCGAGCAAGTTTCTTTTTCCTTTTCCCTCTTTCATTTTCTCTTTCATTTTCTTCTTCCTTCTTCGACCCGATATAAAGGGATTTCTCTTCTGCAATGTACAAACACACACGCACACTTTTTCACTCTACAGTTTACAGTCTTTAGTTTAGGGTTTATTCGCTTTGGTAGAGTAGAGATTTTGTCACTGGATTTTGCGGAGGAATTCCCGAGAGAGACAGAAGTGAGCTTCCTCTATGGTTTTTGGTATGCTTGTAATGTAGATTCTGATTCTAATAAATAGTTGAAGTTGTTTTCGATTCCTCATTTCGAATTCTACTTTCGTGCTGTTTTGTTCTTATTCAGTTCATGATTTTTGTAAGTGTTTTTTTTTTGAAAATTGACTTGGACTCTAGAACTCTGCATTCTGTGATTTCTTTTTGGAATTAAATGACTCCACGGCGAGCATATATTTTCGAAATGTCTTATCTAGTAAGAGATGAGTTTAATGTATAAAGATTCCTTTAGAGTCGTGTTTTATTCTCTTCTTTCTAGTATTTCTAGTATGTGTTTTGTGAAATTGTGTGTTTGAAAATTTTGAAGGAAAACATCCAAAGTTTTACATATGTTTTGGATGTAATAGGACCTCGAGATGGGCCTAAATTTTCAAGAGATCTTCTTGAGAGATGTTAAACTTCATAATTGCTAAACTAAGTTCAATTTCAGTGTTATATTTTCAATTCTTGTGTAAGTGTGCATTGGTTGAAAAATTGAGTAAGAATTGTGATTTCTAAGTTATGGAATATGAACTAAAAAGACTTATATTTGCTTATACCTAATATTTTTAGTTTGTTTTTTTATTTTTAGTATTTATGTGAAATTGACGTTAGAATAATCTTAGGTTCATATTGTGATTTTACATTTCATTCAACTGGAACTGGTTCTGTGTGATGATTTACTCTTTGACATTTACAATTTTTAGAATGTGGATTTAATTAGGAAATTAAGTTGTTCATTGGTTTCGTAGGTTGGTATCCAGGTTCATTTTAGTTTCTTATTCATTCAGATTCATTAGTTTAAGATCATTTTAGTTGCACTTATTTTTCATATTAGCTTAGGTCATGATGGTGTTTCTATCTTAGGTAGTTTAGATTTCTATTCTCAATTCTTATCTTTTATTTCAAATTATATTTTATTTTTTTCTTTTCTTTTTAAACCTATTTTAGTTTAGCTTTTTCTTTTTTTTTTAATTTCTTTCTCATTAATTAATAGTTAGTAAATAAATATAAAAATTAATCAAACATTTCTAAAACTTAATTGTACCGAGTTCAAGAATTGATATCTAAATTGTTCCTCTACTTTATTAATAGGAAAACTTAGTTTATTCTAATTTTGTGTGAATAAAATTCAATTTAACAAATAGTATTTTAAATAACTATTTTAAGTTACTCCTAAAAATAATATTTTAATATTTCAAACATGTTTTTTAAGTTTTTTTTTATCACAGTACTGGTTACCTGTTTATATATTAGCGAAACATACACATTAATTATATTAATTTTAGTTATATACTTTTAAAATTAAAAGGTCTGTGTTTTAAAATTTTAAATTTTAAATAACATTTATCATATAATTCATTGATAATTGATTTCATTCAATATGATTACACTTTCACCTACATAACAAAATATATATATATATATATATATATATATATATATATATATATTATATCTGCGTCATTTATATAAATATACGTAACATCATGTTTTCAAAAATAATTAATATAAAATGAGAACTTTCCTCTAAATTTGAAGTTTAATTTTCACTTATTAATGTAAAATTTTAATAAATAGATGTTTATATCTATGAAGAGAAAAAGGATATTTTATTAGTTTGACAAGTTATTTCAAATTATTAAATTATTTACAATAAATACTTAAGTCTAATACTTAAAAGAAACTTTGTTGTGCCTTACTATATTATATAATTAAGTCAAAGATACGATCCATAAGAAAGTTATTTATCTATCACTTGCTTGTGGAACATGGAACATGAGTTTTAATTGTGACTTATATAATTTTGTAGGTAAGACACTGACTTTGGCTTTTTAAGCCTAACAATGGGGTTGTCCTTTACTTTTCATTCTATAATGCACATAGTAGTGTCTTATCAATAACCTCCAATAAAAAAAGTTTTTTTTTTAATAATATTATTATTATTATTATTATTATTTGTAATTATTTATATAATAAGTATTCCTTATTATATCAATATTATATCGTTATATTTTTTTATTGAGGGGTTCAAAACGATTAATTACAGTAAAAATATTGGTCAATCTATTAATAGATTAAATTAACAAAGTTAATTTCATAACTTATAAATTATTTATATTTGTTTATATATTTTTTTCCTAGAAATACAAGTTTAAATTTAGCTTTTTGTGTTATTTTTTTTTCATAATCAACTTTTTATATTTATTTGTATTTAATAAAAAATTGATCTTTAAGTTTTTCATATGATTAGTATAATTTTATGTATATAAATATATAGTGAAGTTTGTTGCAAGAAGTTGTTATTAGTATAAAGTGATTTAATAATATTCACACAAATATTTGTTAGAGTAATTATTTTGTATTAGCAAAATATATCATCAGTTGGTAGTTTAATTATATTTCACATATCCGTTAATATCATATATCATATATCATATATTAATAAAATATATGATATATTTCATTGATTTATATTATATTAAATGTTACATACATTTTTATTATTATTGATATTCAAGATTTTATAATTGATTTGGTGAGAATTCAGACACCATATGAATACATGTTATTTATCTACGTTTGTTGACTTGAATGGATTTGGAAGATAGTGATTGACGGGAATGTATTTGAGTGGATTTAAAAGTAAGTGAGAATGAATTTGGAAGTAAATTTTTTTAATCTGTCACATCAATCAAATCCTACACTAATTCTCACAAACTTTGATTTCATATCCACTCTCACTTACCTCTAAATCCACTCAAATAAACAATAAAAAATATTTACCTTCAAATCCCTTCAATGAGTCTCTCCAAAGTCCATTCAAGTGAACAAAGGACTAGAGAATGATACACTCTTTCATACTTATTATTTATTGTTATACATCCTAAATTCTTTTGTTGACTTAGTGTTGGAGAGATTCTCCTTCTTAACAACCAATAATTTGATTTTAAGAGTATTCAAGTCATCACTAAAATTTTGTCATCTTCTAAAGATCTATGTTTTATGTTTCAAATCCTTTTTTTGTCACCTGTTTAAAGATCTATATTTCAGATTCAAATACACTCACTGTGAGGTTGGGTGAAACTTTTCACCAATCACTTTAAGATTTTTATACTCTTCTATTATTTTATAATTTTATAATTTTTTCAGTTAGTTAAACTAACGTTTCTTTTAAATAATCTTGAAACGTGTTTAATGTTTCTTTTAGATAATCTTGCAACGTATCTAATGTTTCTTTTAGATAATCTTGCAGTTTTCAGCATTACTACACAAGGAAGTTCCACCATCTTTATTTTGATTTCTCAATATATAATTTGAGTTTCTAATGTTTCTTCCACCTCACATAAAGAGACTTGACATCACATAAATTCTCCTATGACTGAAATAAGTGTTCCATTGGAACGAGATTGCAAATACTAATTGATATGATAATATTAGAACACAAAATTCTATGAATTAAAGACCTAAAAATATCTACAATTGCAAGTTCAATAATGGAAGAAATCTCAATACTTTCTTAATTTAACTATTTATAGAGTAACTTAACTAATAGGAACTGCTATTGGTTATAACTGCTTAACTAACAGTACGTTTTAACGCAAAAGTTCCCTTTCCAACCATTAAACCATTTATTACAAATTTATCTAAAGAAAAATTATAATGTAACCCAACATCATACAATCCTTGTTAATCTCTGCATAACATACGTATTGTCTGTCTGTACATATAATGTAGCCACGGTCTTCTCTGCCACCTAATCAATTTCATTACACTCATCTTTCATAGTCTTCTTTTGCTACCTACCATAGACTTCTGTAATACTACTAATTGTATTCACGGAACAAACTCTTTGACTTTCTTCAGACGGCTCTGAATTAACCACGTTTTGCACCCGGATGAATGCAGGTTGACTTGGAGGAGGAAGAAAGACAACATCACTATTAAGCATAGAAACTACTGTAGCCATTGTGGGTCTGTCCGAAGCAAGTTCTTGTACACATAAAAGTCCTATGTGAATGAGCCTTAACATATCTTCATGATCATTAGGATCATATATTTCTGAATCAACTAAAGATAATATATTGCCTTCTTTCCACTGTGCCCAGGTCTGAAATGAAAACAAAAACAATTAGCTTTCAGCAAAGATTCCTATAATTGAGATAGAAATTGTTGTGACTTACAAATCCTAAAAGGGTAAGAGAATGCTCATCATCATAAAAGCTTGTGTTTCTTCTTCCACTAACAATCTCTAGCAGCAAAACACCAAAGCTAAAGACATCCGATTTCTCTGAAAACAGTCCTTGCATTGCATATTCAGGAGACATGTAACTGCTGCATTCAAATGTCAACCGTGATTCTCCAATAATTTTCTTAAGATAATGGATAAAAAAATTATACTTACTATGTTCCAACAATCCTATTAGTATTAGCATGATCTTCAGTTCTTCCAAAGATTCTAGCCATACCAAAGTCTGATATTTTTGGATTCAGTTCATCATCTAACAAGATATTACTTGTCTTCAAATCTCTGTGTATAATTTTTAGTCTAGAGTCTCTATGAAGATAAAGCAACCCTCGAGCTATTCCTTCTATTATAGAGCAGCGCTTCCTCCAATCTAGGAGTTTATGTTTTGTTGGATCTAAAAAGTAATGGCAGCATTATACTCTTGTGAACATAACATTAAAAGATGAAACAACGAAGCACGGTCATCTAAACCACTGATTTGGATGCTTTCGAGAAAACTAACTGGTTATGAAATGATTGTTTACATCTTGATATTTGTGTGCTAAATAAAGATAATCAAAGAAGTACAGAATTAGATATTGGATATATGAGACAAATACTAGAGAAGGAATCATAGAACTAACCAAAAATAAGCACATCTAGACTTTTGTTTGGCATATATTCATATAGTAGCATCTTTTCGTCACCTTCAATACAGCAGCCAAGAAGTCTTACAAGATTACGGTGCTGAAGCTTGGAAATTACGATAACTTCGTTCATGAATTCTTCTAGACCTTGTCCAGAGGCTCTAGAAAGTCTTTTAACTGCTATTTCTTGTCCATCTTGCAGTTTCCCCTGAAAAAAAAAAAAAAAATAATTCTGAGGACAACTATAAACAATTAATTGATTCAAATATGATAACTGTGTTTCAAGGTACCATGTAGACAGGACCAAAACCACCCTGCCCAAGTTTGTTGGACTGGTGGAAGTTGTTTGTGGCTGTTGCAAGCTTTTCGAAATCAAACAGGAGCAGCTCCTGTAGTTTAACTCGTGATAGTTCTTCAAATTCTTTGTTGCCTGTGTGTTCTAATGGTTCATCATTCTTGAAACATATGAAACCTTTCTTGCCCGTTTTCATTGCTGATTTGATTTAGTAACATATTTTAGCCAGAGTGATAAAGAAAATGTAAGCTTAGCTCCTTTACCAGTAGAAACAAAACTAAATTATAGGCCAAATTCTGAAGATGATGTCTTACCGGGGCGACAGGAAGTCCTTCTCCATATTATACATGCACAAGTGACAATGATCAGAATTCCTATTATCACTGTTACTATAATGATAATTATTGTTTTCTTCCCTTCATATGTCAAGGAAAAATATTAAATAAAAAATACAGGGAATTCCGTAAAAAATATGTTTAAAATGCTTGAGCAGACGTAGCATACCGTGTTCAAGTTCAGAAGGGTCTACACGAACATAGAGATGAAGTCCTCGATTTGAGAGTTGTTGGATGTCTAGTAGATTGTCATTCCAAGACATACAACCAATCCCATCATCGTGAGAATACGCAACACAAGAGCAATTCTTCAAGCATTGGCTTCTGCATGTCTCTGGCTCAGCACTAGACCATTCAGAAAAATCTGGAACTTTCACCTTTTGCAGTTCAAAAAATTGATCTTCATTTGTATCCATAGTTGTGTTTTGATCTTTGGCTCTTTCACACTGCAAAGGTGTGTTCCTAAAACATCCACTAGTCCAGTTTTGTGCATCCCATTCCTCTTTGTTGTTTGGCTCAAACCCTTTCAAACAGCTGCATATTGGTGAGCCATTTGTTCCTTGGCTCTGTGCATCACAGATTGCGAACGACCCGCATACACCATAAACATCACAATCCGATTCTTTACTCGTCCACGAAACTTCTAGTTCTTTCTTCTCATCATCCCAATATTTTTCTTCAACTTGGCCTTGAGAATTCAGAACGTAGATTCCGAATTCAGATATATTTTCTTGGTTAGCTTTATAATAGCCTTCACCATCTACAACCGTAAAACTGTTTAGATATGCACTGGCCATGTGGTCTACCCCCGTAAAGACCCCACCACTCCAGGGACCACTGCGCCAGTATGGTCGAGTTTCATTCCAGATAAACACTTCAACGATTTTTCCGCGTTCAACAGCACCCAAAGAGAAGCTCCCAACAGAGGGATCAGAAGGGTTCTTCCATGATGTAAGTCCTACTCCCCTACCTGTTCTATTGCTTGAAACTTTCATTTGGGGCAGTAATGTATTTGAAGGATGCTGAAAACTATCCCATAAGCTGTTCCCCGTTGTGGTTTCTGTGAGTTCTAGCTTCCCATCGTCTGAAAGCTGGGCAGTCGTATTGGTAGATGTGTTTGACACAGATGTTGACCAAATAACTTGATTCTGTCCATTCAGCACCACAAGATTGCCATCTTCAGAAAAAGGTAACAACTCCTGAAGAATCATTCAGTGATCGATTTCTGTTAGCAACCCATACGACTTGGATTGAAACTTCCACCAAATTCCAACGTATCGGTCTGAGGAGTTTGGAGGGGTGAAGAACCCGAACGTGAAGTTACCATCTTTGGAGCTTAGAGTTTCTAAGTCCTTGATGGTTTGTGATGAAGTGATGCTTTCTGTGGCAATACCAACGTCCAACACATAAAAACACATGAACAAAACAAAGGACAGTTTTCCATGGCTGCCGATACCCATTATTCCGATCATAGAATAAGATCTATTCCTAATATGACGTCAATGGCCACTCCTCCTTTTTTGAGTCTTCCATCTTCAACTGAACTGTCTCCACCTTCGGACATGTCAAGGTGGGCCAAAGTGATTTATTGGTTGACTTAAAAGCAATTTAGTTCAAGGTAAAATTTTTGTAACTGACTTTAGATAAATGTGTTTATCATCAAAAAAGGTTTTGTTTTCTCAATCTATATTATATAATATTATAGTATAATAAAAAAATATTGCACACGACTATTTATTTTATAGTATATATAATAAAATAATGTTGATGTGTTTCACTAAATATTAATTTTAATACAATAGTTAAAAATTAAAATGTTAATTTATAAACAATAAATAATTATAATAAAAAAATTATATAAAATAGTGAAAATATAAGAAAAGATTGGTGTTCACCTTCAGTTCAATTTGAACTCGTCTAACTGTTAATTAGGTGAAACAGTTTAACTTAACCCACGTTTAAAAAACTAGATTAAATCTAAATTGGCCCAATCTGTAGGATATACCTCAATTTCAAATTTTAACAATCACAAAGCAAATGCAATTTCTAGCTTATTTCTAGGAAAGTTAATGGACACTTTCAAACTAATATCAATCTTTCAATAAACAATTTTTCAACTCAATTAGTTTTTAGAACTAAAGGCTGCTCACAAGTTTCTCCTCTCGTTTATTAATATTTATTACGTAGAAAGACGAAAATACAGAAAAAAAAGAAAAAGAAAAGAAAGATCACTTAAAAATAAATAAGTGTATAAATATTTGGTAGTGTGTAGACATTAAGAAAAAATGTTTTGAAAATTATAAATTTTGACAGAAAGAAATAAAATGATAAATAAAACTAAGTACGAAATAATGGAGGAGATGCTAATTAATAATTTCTTCTTCTTCTCTTTCTTAATCTAAACTTCCAAAACTAATTTCCTTTTTCCAAATACTCTACAAAAAGTAGGAGTTAATGGGAGAAAAAGAGAAATATTAATGTAGGATTATAAGAAATAATGAAAATAGAAGATACAAATACCATTATAGTAAAAAATTGATTAATTTATAGAAAAATTAAGTAATCAAATTTTAAGATTATTTTCGGTAAACGCCTTGGGACCAAACAATCCTGTTGTAGACATGCTATTACTAAATGATGCTTTATGAAAGGACCACTAGACTAAACCATATCTTAGTAAATGCATCAATGTGACACATGGCATTTTTGCTAAACGTGCTCTTAATGTATTTTACTAAAGAATACAATAATGTACTACATGATGATTTCGGTAAACGCGCTAAAGTTATTAACAGCGCTTCAAAAATAATATGTTGAATAATAATTTTCTAAACGCGCTCTTATACTAAACGATAATTTGTTAGTAAACACCTTTCAAAGGCTAAACAATAGCCTTATACTAAACGATGAAACCTTTATGAATCAATACTTATCTTTTGAAAAGTGCTTAAAGGATTTACATGTATAGAAAAATTGACAAAATTGTTTTAAACACGTAATTCAAAACATTAAATGCACAACGCTTGACAAAAATAATAAGAAAAAAGACATACATGCAAGCATACATTTATACTCTACTTTGTGTAGACGTTAGAAGTTTTCACCACAATGAAAACTTCTACCATTCTAGTTTGCATGATTATTTTTTGGATCATGATCATTTGTATTATAGGTATAGTGACTATGAGTTGCGGTTAAGAGCTAAGAATGACATTCCACATTTTGGTATAGAAATTGATCCAATGTCATACTTAGCTTGGGAAGACAAAGTTGAAAAACTTCATCAATTCATTGTTAAGTGTTGTGTTCTTCTAGATTTATGAGACATGTATATGATTGGTGGTATCAAAGGAAAAATGGTATTAAAAGTGGTATCAAATCACCAATGAGAGATTGGAATGATCTAAGAGCCTGCATGAGAAGAAAATTTGTTCCACCTTCTTTCAAGAAAAATCAAGAGCTCAAACAAGAAAAGAAAGAACTCATGGTGAGAAATAGAGAAAATAGTAAAAGTGAAAATGAGTTATTTCATAAGGAGAAATTTGAGAAGCTCTTGAGGGATAATGAGAGAATAAATATTAAAAGAAAGAAAGATGAGCAAAGACAACTAGCTAGGAAGGAAAAAGAGAAAGAAGCTCTAAATATAGAGAATAGGAACTCCTAAGAGTAAGGGAGGAGGAAACTAGAAAAGAAAAAGAGGAGAGAGAAAGGAAAGAGAAAGAACAAAATCAAAGAAGAGAAAGGGAGGAGAAAGAAAGAGAAAATAATAAAAGAAGAGAAAATGAGAAGGAAGAAATCTTACTCAAAGAAGAAGGTTTACTCAAGACACCTCATACTCTTTAAATCATAATTGAATCAAGAGTTTTAAATGGAGTTTTCCAATCTTTGAACTCTTATCATTTTATTAATGTTTTTTTTATTCCAACCTTTACTTTCGAAAGGTGTTTACCTTCACTTTCGCTCCGCATTATTTTTAACTCCTCCACAACCTTTGAAAAATCATCCTTTGAGTTTTTGTTGCCTAACAAGTTACAAATAACTCAAGGTGAACAAAAAGATTTTTGTAAATTAGGTCTTATTACTTTTGAAGAAAAACTAAAGAAACTAGAACAAGAGATGTTCAATGCTTTTAGTGTTTTGAGAGATGGAACATTTCTTTTGAATATCTTCAGAAAGGAACATTGTTTTAAAAGATCAACACATTAGAAGCTTTGAAAACTCTATTCACCTTCTCAAGAAAAAGTTTTAGATTTTGTAGAAAAAAAATTCCTCAAGAAAATCTTTCCAAAAATAAAAGGTCTTATTTCTTTCTTCTTTTGTATATGTTTTTAAATAAAGGCCAACAGTCTTTTTCATAAAACCTTTTCCAAAAACAAAAGGCCTTCTTTCTTTGTTCTTTTGTTTACATGTATTCTTTTAACATTACTACTATTTGCTATTTGTTGTAGGTATATTTTTTATCCAGGAGAAGATCATTAAACAAAAGTTATGCTTCTTCAAATATCTTTCGAATCTAAGGACAAATCATTTTCAAGAGAGGGTATGATGGAATCCATTTTGAGAACTAAATGGAGATCCATGGAGAGAGCATCAACTTATGCTAAGGATAGGAGATTGGAAGAAGAAGAAGGACTTTCAAGCTTGTTCTTACTTTCTCTTAAGCCTTAGAGGACTTTAGATCACTCACAAAGAGCTATGGTCAAGAAGATGGAAGAAGAAGATGAAACTTCAAGGTTTTTACTCCTGTGGAGGATCACATTTTTAGTCTTCTTCTTTTATCCTGAACACTTTTGTAAATATGTGATATAGCTTCATAAGGCCTTGTATTTGACCAAGAAACTTTGTTTAGTGTTGTTTAGAGAGATTAATGCCCTTAAAGTAGAGGGGAATGCACCAATAGCACCTTAGAAGAGAGATGGTGCCTAAATGGGTTATAAATGGGTTTTTGAAGGACTTAGTCACAAGAGCCTTTTACATTAAATGCTAGACTAGTTAGTTAAAGGCTCCCCTCATTAATGTTTGGGCTCCTCCATTAAATGTCACAAGCTTCTCTTTTGTACTTTAGTTGAATGTGAAGTTAATTTGTTAAAATTGCAAGACTTATATTCCTTAAGTCTCACCTTATGAAATGTCTTCCCCCAGACTTCTTCATACCTTTTCCTTCATGGTTGGCCACACCTCCTATAAGGATATCTACCAAGACCACTCAACACCAACATCTTCATCTCTTCATCTATATTTGCTTCCGCTACTCTTATTGATCACATGGAGTCCATCCCTTTGAAGAACCTTCATCAACTCATTATAGAGATAATCTTATGTTGATGGAGCATCCTCAAAGCAATCTCCATCAAAACAATATTGTACTTTGACAATTAAAACCCTAATGCGACCCCTTAGAGTAGCAGTCACTTACGAGCCATCTTTCATTCTAAACAAAATGAAAGTGTACAACGCAAATACATATTAATAGCATATGGTCTACGAATTTAGCGTCAATGGCTACTATTGGTTGCACCTATAATGACAACCCAAAACCAAAAGGGTTGACAGAAAATGTCATCAACACTTCACAACAAGGTTTACAGCACCACCAATAGGAACATGATACATATAATGCATAAAACATCAGCAACATAACCCCGAACAACCAATATCAAAAATATATGGACAGAAAGTAGCGAGATAACACACACATTCCATTAACATGACATGAATATAACTTCACATCACCCCAAATGCAAAAATCACAAACATAACAAGTACATGTATGATAGACGGGTTGACTCCCCCTACCTAGTTCGAAACCTTCCTGCGATTGAAATCCTCATCAACGTGCTCCTTTATTCTCTTGATAATGCTTCACCTATGTGTCCTCTCTTTCTCTTATGTCTTCCTCCCTTCGTCACTAATTAGACTTTCTTTTTTCCAAACTCTTAGAAGACTCGATCAACCCTACCTATAACTTTCTTTCATTCACATTTTTGTTTCTCTCACATTAATTGTTTTCACTCTCCCTCACCACACCAAACTCCCTTTTTTCCTCGGATTTGTGTTTTGGAAGAAGAAGAAATAAAAATAAAGAGAAGTAAGGAGAAGAGAAGAAAGGAACCTCGTGACTCTTTCACTGTTTTTCCTTTTTTCATGTTTTACTTAATAAAAAAAAGCATGCAAATAAGAAAAAACACCACTTTTTGGTTTAGCGAGGTTCGAATTCAAAACCTACCGCACACAACATACACACAACCCATTACCACGAAGTTAATTCACAAGCCGAGTATAAAACATTCATAAAACAAACCAAATATTACTCATACCACTTAAGATTAGAGCATGTTACCTTTAATCCACAACAATAAACTCTTACCAATTAAATCACTTAATATTTGTGAGAGTATATCTCTTTTTATTAATATTAACATTCTCTAAAAGCAATCTATATATATATATATATATATATATATATGTATATATATATATATATATGTATATGTATGTATACGTATGTATATGTATGTATACGTATGTATATGTATGTATACGTATGTATATGTATGTATACGTATGTATATGTATGTATAGGGCCGGGGGACCACCCCTGCTCACTAATTTTGTTCCTCTCAACATCTATTCCCTCACCTCCACCACACCAAACTCCCTTTTTTTTTTCCTCGTATTTGTGTTTTGGAAGAAGAAATAAAAATAAGAGAAGTAAGGAGAAGAGAAGAAAGGAACCTCGTCTCTTTCACGTGTTTTTTCCTTTTTTCATGTTTTACTTAATAAAAAAAAGCATGCAAATAAGAAAAAACACCACTTTTTTGGTTAGCGAGGTTCGAATTCAACCTTAACCTCACACGCACACAACATACAGACACAAAACCCTACTTACCCACGAAGTTAATTCCAGCCGAGTATAAAACATTCATAACAACAAACCAATATTACTCATAACCACCACTTAAGATTCGAGCATGTTACCTTTAATCCACAACAATAAACTCTTACCAATTAAATCACTTAATATTTGTGAGAGTATATCTCTTTTTATTAAATATTAACATCTCTAAAAGCAATCTAATATTATATTATTATCATATGTATATTGTATATATATATAATATATATATTCTATGTATTATAACGTATTTACATATTTATTATACCGTCTGTCCTGTCGTCTCCGTCTTTCTCTGTCTGTCTACGTCTGTCTCTGTATGTTCCGCTTTTCTCTGTTCTTTTCTCGCTCTGTCCTATGTCTGTCTCCTCTGTCATCTGTATGTATACGTATGTCTCTGTCTGTATAGCTCTGTATATGTAATGCTATCTATGTATATGTAGGTATCCGTATGTCTATGTACTGTATCAGCGATTTATACTTATGTATATCTTATGTTACGTATGTAACGTTGTATACGTATGGATACGTATGTATAAAACGTAAAAAATTATACGTATTATAATTTATAGATATATATATAATATATATATA